>NDGN011386081.1:0-18429 GCA_002564285.1 Tympanoctomys barrerae | reverse complement strand
CCAGGCCTGCGCTCTGGGTCTGTTCAGGATCCCGCGGCCTGGGTCATCTCACTCACTCGCCGGACCCGCGCTCTGGGTCTGTTCAGGATCCCGAGGGCCCCGGGTCGTCTCACTCCAATCCAGCTATCTTTTAACCAGCTATCTCATGTTTCTCTAGAGTCTTTTCTCCAATGGAAATTGCTTTGATGATGCTAAGAGATACGTGGGGTGGGTATTTGTGCTTATCAATGTGTGTTTGAGATTACATTCTGGCTCTCATCTCCACAAATGCTCACTTGATAAAGTCATAGGCAGAATGACAAATGACCCATACCTTCCTTCAGAGTGGCATGTAAAGGTATTTTTATTTTGGCCCTTCTTCAAATGAATAAAGATACGATGAATACACTATAAATGAGTGAATGAGCTACAGATCAATAGCTATGAACTCTGTGTTAACCCCACTTTCAGTATAGAATGGAAGATGTCCCATGGTTCCTGTAACTACTGAGTGATATAGCTGCTTGGTTATTTTCAAGAATTATGAAGAATTATAGGGGCTGGGGAGATAGCTCAGTGGAAGAAGTGCTTGTCTGTAAAGCACAGGGCCTGAGTTCAATCCCTGGTTCCACAAAAAAAAATTGTAAAACATACTGTGTATGATATATATGCAGCAATATGCTAGGCTGAAGCAAAGAAGACACAGCTGGTAATTTAAAGGATGCAACTTGTAGGATGAATTGCAAACTTACTTTTCAAAATACAATTAGGGGGATTTTTCTTTTTTTGTATCAGAAATTGAATGTACAACCTCTGCCAGGCAGGCACTGTGCCACTGAGCTCTATCCCTAGCCCTCAAAGTACAATTAAGATTCATGCTCCTTCTTCATGGGCCTCAATCAGTATTCTACTAAATTTTTAATTGACAATGTATTTTGAAAACTTTTTGCAAAAGTAAAAAACACTGATAGTTTGGGAATAATATGACATTTCCAGTTTCTATTTTGTCACTTCTCTGTATTACCTGTAAGTGGATCAGGCAAGAAGAGAGCTTAGAAGGAGAGTGAGGTAGAAACAATATGCCCATCCAATATCACCTATTGGCCCTCCTGATTGTAGCAGCAAACAGGTGCTACAGCAATAGCAACCTATAAAATGGTGTTTCCATTAAAAAACTTTGCGCATCTCTGAATGTGGATCCAGGTAATTCACCAGAACAAAGCTCAGAGCAAATCAGTGTGCTTCAGGAATGAGCAGGCTTATAGGCCATCTTCTTAAAGTTTTGAAGTTGCAAAAGAAGGAAAGCTGGTGAATCATCCATGCAAACCTAAATGTGGTTTGCCAAGCAGTGCATCATCCAGGGAAGTGTAGCGGGCACTGAAGTTCAGGCGTTGCTGATCAGCCGCTGTGATGCAGCGTAAGTGTCCCGACAGGCAGCAAGCAAGCTGCACCCTAGCAGGCTGGGGGACACCTTTGTTCCACTCACTGCAGAGAGGAAGGCTCTAAGGTTGTCTCATTCGCTGATTTGCAGAACATGAGCTTGGGCTGGCCACTGCTTTGGTGCCACTGACTTTTAGGAGTTGCATTTGTTTTAACATAAGTATTCCAACTAATGAACAGGAAGACAGCCTTTACTCAGCCTTGAAAGCAAACCCTGGCAACAACAATCTTAGGTTTGCTTCCCTGCTAATTCCATGAAGCTCTTTTTCCTCTTTCAAAGGAAAAAGATAATAATATGTTATGAGGTCACTGTAGTCACTAAATATGATAATGTGTTGAAGTGTGTGGTACCATTTGAGATCAATAGTAATTAATCATAATATTTGCCCATACTAATTATTAACATATTTATTAGAAATATATTTTTCTATAGCTTGTTCAGCTTATGATAGCTATTCAAAAGCAAGCTTCAGATAGGATAAAATAGTTTGATAACATGTTGGGTAACATTATTTTATTAGGTTCTTATGTGTGGTAGCATATTAACATCTACACCTTGATAAGGAGCTATTTAAAAAGGACCAAACTGCTGGCTACCATGCTCTCTAGGTGAAGGACATGCTAGGATTTCACTTGAGCACAGAAAGATGTCAGCTGCCAAAGTTTCTTGCCAAATAATCAGTTTTAGAAGTTAATATTTTCATTCATAAGAGAATAAAAGTGGTGTTCCAAGCTTGGGAAGGAAGGGCAAGCATGGGTGAGAAATGGACAGTTCACTTTTTAAAATGTATTTAGCACAGGGTCCACAGGGTCTCACTACACAGATCACACTCATAGTGATCCTCCTGTTTTCAGCCTCCCAAGCGCTGGGATTAGAGGTGCATGCCACCATGTCCAGTTTCATGAACCTCTCAGTGCACTCCGGGGGGTAAGGGAGCTGGCACAGCATGCTGGGGATCGAACCCTGGTCCCTGAGATAAATGGATTATGTTCAACAAAGTCTGAAAATGTACAACAAACTCTATGGTTTGTGCCTTGACTGTCCTCACAGGGTCACGTATGGAGCATTGGTCCCCAGCCTGGCTTGTTTTATGGCAGAACTTTTGGTAGGTGGGGCTTGGTGGGTATAAGCTAGTTCACTGGGGACATGCCCGTTGGTGGGGAGTTTGGAGCGCCAGTCTCCTGCTGTTTTCCTTCTTTGCTTCCTGGTGGCTGTGAAGTACACAAGTCTCATCTGCCACTTGCTCCTGCCATGGCATGTTGTGTTGCCATGGGCCCAAAGCAATGGGACAAAGGGTCATGCATGGAGAAAAGCCTCCAAGACTGTGAGCCAAAATAAACTTTTCTCCTTAATAATCTGCTTATCTTTCAGGTATTTTATTACAGCGATGGCCAGCTGATTGTCACAATTAGCTCCATACATTTCTGTTCTAGCTAAAGGAGGAAGATGTCAGTTGAAATGAAAACTGAAATTCACCACCGAGATTTGAAACATTGCACTGTGCTGGGGAGATGGCTAGAGCCAACCCTTTTGGCTTTCTCTTTAGAGTAAACTTGACTTTGTTGTGCATAATATTAAGGATGGAGCTCTCCCCTTTAGGTCTGTTTGCCTCAGAGGTCAGCTTCTGACCACAATCATGAGGTTCAGCCAGGGCTTTGGAACAGATTCTTATAAATAGAGGGGTGACCTAGCTACCTACTGGCGCAAACTCATTGTGTCCTGAGAACTGAAATGATTTATCTTAGATGCCTTACCTCTTTTAGTTCTTTTGGACTCGTCTCTCTTCCTGTTTGTCCTTGGAGTTTTTCCTCCCCTTCCCAGCCTGGTAAGCAATAGGCACGCTTAGATTTCCCTACACAGTTGGCATTGCGGTATGGACAGAGCTAGCTGCTCAGCAGTGCTTGGAGCACAGACTGTGAAGGAATTTCGGGATATGCTAATGAGGAAACCCATAACCAGAAGCTAGAAGATTCACAATCAAATTGCAATAAATCTGTGGAGACTCCTTAAGGAAGAAGACACACAGGAAAAGTCTGATTGCCAGCAAAATTGCTTTGCAAATGAGTGATATGGCTGCTAAATCTTAAAAAAGACAGCAACACTCTAGGAAGTACTAACCTAGTCACATATTAGTCAGCCCAAGCGACTAGCCAATGAACAAGGCTGCTGCATGTGCAATATCTCTCAGAAGAGTTTCTAGAAGGATTCATGTTTGAATGCTGATTTGGAAAATAAATAAAATTCTTCACTTTGCTCTTCCTTCTTCAACCAATTCCCCTTGCCTTACCTCTAAAGCTTGTGTTTTTTCCACTTGCTTGCCTTGTCAACAGTCTTGAACAGAGTGTTCAAGTGACATATAATGCTATCATACTTTCATCTTTAAAAAACCAAATTAGTATATCAGTGATGATCATTTCTGTATGATGACAATGAACGTGAGTAATAGATTAAATTTTAGGATAAAAGGAACATAAAATTATATTTTAAATACATTTATCTGGATGACTTAAAGGTCACCTACACTCTACTAGTTGGATTCATTGATGTTTTCCATATATTTTATAATGTCAGGTAAAGTTGTAAAGTAATATTTATTCTCATGAAAACTCACAGGTCCAAGGTTATGTGCTAGAGCATTTCTCTCATGACTGTAATAATAACAAACTTTATTTTCTTCACTTAGTCTCAAATTAGTGACTCAGGGGTAGAGCAGAACAGAAAACTTTCTCTTCTGAGTTGTAGACAAAGTTTTGCTTAACTGTTTGGTTCTTGGTAAAATAAATAGCAGCATTCAAGTCTCTCTTTTCTACTTATCTTCAGGCCTTATTCATAAAGCTTCAGTGGACTTCAGTATCTATTGGTCAGTCAGACGAAAATCGGGCTGTAAGTGTGGAATTGGTGTGAATGCATTGTGCTTCTTAGAAGGCCATGGCTTGTGCAAGGTCCCCTAAGGGGAACCACATGAAAAGCCAAGGGCTTGCATAGATAGGTTTGATATTGTTTTCTGTTTATAGACGCAAAACAATTTTGGTTAGAGGTCACTTTAATTATCCACTTGGCCTCACATGTGAATGGGTATCACACAACAGTGCTTGTCAATCGGGCTCTTCAGTGAGCACAAATTTTGAATTTCTATCAAGAAAGAGTTTAAGCTCCAAAGTCAGATCAAGTCCGAGCTCAATTATGTACTGTGCCCATGACTTGAGAGAGACTAGGCACCTTCTCTGGTTAATTATTTCTTTGCCTGGTGTGGATAAGGGAATGTGTATATGCAGAATGAATCGGAGAATGTTGTTAGCTAATGAATGCTCAGTAAATATTACCACTTGCTTTTTCATTGTGATGGTCTGTCTTTAATAAGACTCACTCATTGAGAACTAGGCAAGAACTCTAGTTCAGTGTCCTTATTTAACAGATTTTAGGCCCAGAGAAAGGATGTGGCTTCTGACCTAACTGGCGACATAACTAATTTGTCTTGCAATTGCAAGGCTGTTTGGCTTGGTTTGTTTTGCAGTGCTATCTCACGTCTAAGCAGCAGAAGGAATCTGACCACTCTTGCCTGTGCTGTCACCACTTGTATTTCAGGTTCAAGCCACCGTCATTATTCTCCCAGATCACTGCAATAATTTACCAACTATAGTAGTTTCCTTGCATCTACACTTGTCCCTTTCAATTTATTGCCAACTTAGTACCTTAGAATGTTTTTGTTTTATTGAAGCACCATTTCTTACATCTCATTTCTTACTACTCTTATTTATCATATTCTAAAACACCTTTCCTCTTGCTGTTTTTTGCACATGCTGAGCTCAGTGTTTTGAATTTGCCATTTCCTCAACTGGGAATGATTTCCACCAGATAGCTACATGATTTTCTCCGTCACCTGAGACTTTCCATTTTTCTATCTCGGTTCCTTCTTCCATGTCATTTATTATCATATGACATTTTCTATATTTCTGTAGTTCATTGCTTACTCCAGTGGCAGGTAAGTGATACAAGACACTGCCCTTTCATTGCCCTGTCTCCAGTGTCTAGGATAGTGTATGGCACAGAGGAGGTGTCCAGAAGAGTTCTGATGAATACGTAAGTGAGCAGTGTGTCAGTAGGACCTGTGCTAAAAAGCTGTGCTTCCTCAGGTGTTTTTGTTATAAGATAAAGTGAATCAAAGTGTAATATATTAACTGACTTCCTGTAGTGTAGAACTTTCCAACACAAGAAATGTCTTTTTTTGATGCAAATTGGCTATTTCTACATATACATATCTAGACCAATACATACATATCTTTCTTGAGTTAATTACTAGAAAGAATTTATTGGAACAGAGCCAGACCAGAACAATCACTCCTTTTCTAAAACTCTGTAATACATTTTAAGTCTTGTAAATCAAGAAAAATCCCTACAAAGGGTTCACTCTCTTTCTTTCTGTGTTCTTAGAGAAATTTCATAGAAGACAGGTGGTCAGCACTCATGAATCAGATTTCATCTTGACGGGCTTTTTATAGACCTATAACAAAGTGAAGCCCAGAAAATTGTGTTAGGTAATGGGGATTCTGACAGAACCCTCAACTAGGTGGAACTAGGAGCGTCTGCTATAATTCTGGTGCTTCAGATGAAAATTTCAAGTGTTTTCATTAGGTACAACAGCTGTTTCTATTACAGATAACAGATCTCAGAGGTGGTGATGCTGATATCAACTTCTGGTGAGCTCAGAACACAGTGTGGCTTGTGCAATTAGGTTTTTTTAATTATTTTTTTTCTGCACATGCAAATTAACTCTGTAGCAGTAAAAGGAAATTACTTACTTGCTACCGGAATTGTCTGAAAGTGATATGATCATCCTTTGTAGAGTCACATTAACCAGATTAAAAGCCCTTGGGAAAAATTTGGCACCCTGTTCCTTCCCATTCACATCTTCCTAAAGACCTCTCAGTAGCTTCCATTTAGAAAGCTATGATCATTATCAGGGCTTTTAATTTGGAAATATTGGCTGCTCACCAGTGTATCTTTCTAGATACCCAGTGGTTAGGTATAGTGGCTCTGCAGTGTCACAGTCTTGGGGGCCGGGGAGGCCTTGAACTTTCACCATCCTCTTGACTCATGCTTGCCTGAAGGTATTGTTTTCTAGCCTGGGATGGAGTCACAGGCCTGCTGATGTCACTCTTTCCCTACGGTAGTCACCATCATTTTGTTTTCTCACTAGATGCATACCTCACATTTTATTCACAGTGGAGTCTGTGCCTTCAGCCCTTGGAATCAAGGCTGACTTCTTTGGACAATAAAATATAGTGGAAGTTCTGCACCACTTCTGAGCTTAGCCTTAAGTAGACCTATTAGTTTCTACTTCCTTTGTCTTGAAAATTTTCCTCTTGGAACCCAGCTGGGCCATTGTTTGAAGCCTAATTTGCATGAATAGAGTACATGTAGCCAGTCTAGCCAATGGCTTTACCTGACCAGTGCCCACAAAGTCATCTCGATGTCCATCTAGTTTAGTGTTTGATGAATCCAACCTTATGCACAGAAGCCATTGGATTGTGTGAAAGACATTGCAAGAATTCCCTCTTGATCTCAGACCTGTAGATCTCAGAGACAATACTGAAATGTTTTAAATCACTACATTTAGAATGGCTTCTTACATCGCATTAAATAACTAAAGTAAAGACAATGTGCGAAGCCACGAGCTATGTGCACCTACAAACATGGGCATTAAAAACATTAACTTACAGTGAGGTGTATTAATTAATTGTCTATAGGATATAAATAGATGTTAATTTCTCTGACTTTTATGGCTGGGTCTCTAGGATTAAAGAATTAGACTGTTGCTCTATTACCAGTTGGATTCATAAATACGAGTATTTAATGTGCAAATGCAAATGTTTCTGGGAAGTATAATGCTCTAAGTCAGAGTACAATGAACTTTCTCTATCTAAAGCCATAAATAAATATTTTAGAGTTTGTGATCCATTTCAGTGGTTGTGGTACCTATCCAATTAAGCCACACCAATACAGACAATATGAAAATGAATGGCATAGTTGTATGCAATGAATTTTATGGACAAAAATAGGTTGAGTGCTGGATTTAACCTACAGATTATAGTTTGCTGACTTTGTTCTAGCAATTATTCTTATGGCCAATAGAAAAAATTTGATTATATTTCTTGATACTCTTTAGCACTGGATGAAGTTGATTTCTAGCTCCAACCTTATTACCAGTCCTTCTGATCCCCTTTGTAGATTTCCCCTCTTATGTTTGAAATGGGTTGTTGAAGGGTTTCTTTTGTCTTTATTATTATTTATTTATTTATTGTATTTTAGGGAAGGGTCTACAGGGTGTTCACGGTCCCACTACTAGATCAGACTCACAGTGATCCCCCTGTTTACAGCCTCCCAACAGCTGGGATTACAGACTCACGCCATCAGGCCCAGTCTCAATTACTGTCTCAGCACATTCAGGGGGTGAGGGCTGGCAAGGCAGGTCTGGGGCTTGAACCCCCAGCCCCTGAACCTGCTTGTAGGCACTTTAATCCACTGATCTTTGGCTGGCCCTTTCTTTTGTCTTTGACATTCTTTCTCGGTGACCAGCAGTGTCACCCACTAAAATGGCTTCATGTAACACCAACTGGTCAATGGCTAGAAATTTCTATCTCCATGTAACTCCCATCCCTATTTATATTTTATGTAGAACTTCAGGCTCCTGTCTATTACCTTAGATGTTTTGCCAGTACTCTAAGCTCAATTCACTTTTGTGCCAATTATTAACAGGCAGTCTCTGGTCTCCAAATCTACCATTCTATACGTAGTTTATTGATGCTTGTCTGGCATTCCTAAAAACCCCATTTCTGCTTTGGCAATTGTTAGTTTCTGCTCGCAGGGTGTACTAGGGGAGAAGGCAAGGACTGATCCCTTTCTTTCTGCTTCCTGTTCGCTACGTCTGCTTGGTGTTTCCTATAAACCTCTCTTCAGCAAACCATCAATCAAGAAACAATGATTTCTGCAGTAAGATCTGTATCTGTTTTTTCTCAATGTAGCAGAATTGCCTCTATTTCCACTCATCTCCCAATAATTTCACGTAGCAGCAGTGGGTTAGTGTCCCTCATCAGAGATCTGGGTCCCAGCCCTTCAGGACCTCTCCTTCCCAGTCAGACACACCAGGGACAGCTAGCTGTACCTATTTGTGGAGCTCTAGTTGAGTGTAGACAAAATACAAAATGATGCCTGGGTACTGGCTTGAGGAACCAGGCAAGGGGCAATAGGAAATGGCTTTCTAAAGCCATTTATTAAGAAAGGAAACTGCATAGATGCAGTTTCTTGTGTGGCAGGGACCCTGCTTTAAATTTGTAAATTTCAGTTATTCTAAACTCGTCTCTAAGGGGTGATAGTTGGTTTTCTTTAATTGCTTCCTCAGTAATATCTTGCCATTCCTCTTTGCTTTTTTTGTTACACAATTAATCATGCTATAGTTAGCTAGTCATTCTTTACATAAAATTCTCCCTCAAATAGCTGGTGTGGTTTCTGTCTCCTGAGCAGACTCCAGAGGACTTTATGTTCTCAGCCAGAAGCTGCACCTGTGTCAGTTTCCTTCCTTAGTAAATGGCATTAGAAAGCCATCTTCTGTTGTCCCCTGCTTGGTTTCTCAAGCCAGTATCCAGTCATCATTTTGTATTTTGTCCACACACTCAACTCTCATAGCCCATCAGTAGCAAGGGCTATAGCTTTGGCTTCCTAAATATTTCTGCCTTCTGTCTGCTTCTTTCCTTAACACCCACCACTCTAGCCTAAGCCACCACTGTGTCTCCCCTGGGTGACCATCATCTCTTAAACATCGACTCCCTATGGCCTGGTAGTCCTTTCAACCTGTCTCACCACAGCTGTAAAGGCATGTCCAACCCATTTTCCGGAGATACACACTCTGAAATACTCCGAACTCACAACTCACTTTATAAATACATCTTTGATCTGATTTCTCTTGTTTCTGTATTCCACTGGAGTACTCTCTGTACCCATGTTCTTCCCAGTGTGCCAGTCTTTCTCTGTACTCTTGTTACATACTGTTCTCTGTTGCGAAATCTTATCTTTTACCTGGATAATTACTGTACATTCCTTTGATGTTGTATGATTGTCACATGCTTAGAGACACCTTTCCTGATCTCCTGGAGTAGGCCATTCTACTGCTATCTGCTTCCAGAGTTCACGAAATAGCTTTTGTCTTCTATAGCATCCAATAAACTGAGAAGTGCAGTCTAGTTGGCCACATCTGATCCACCACAATAGCTCTAACATCTATGCCTTTCCAGCACAGCAGAAATTCAACAAACATCTACTCAATTCTTTTGATTTTTTTATATGTACACATAAGGACATAGGAGCTGATTTCAGAGGACGTGCTTCCTTAGAGGCACCAGGATCCCTCAGGACTGGCTGTCACTTTTTAAACTTCAGGCTTCTTTACTTCTTTTGCATCTCCTGACATCAGTTTCCCTTTGTGCATTCTTCCGGTGATGATGGGAGAAGACTGAATGGGGAGGCGATGCTAGCTTGAGCTGGATTAAGGCCCCAGCATCACCAACATTTCCGTTTTCAGAGGGCCCTGCAGTGTCACTCAAGTCTCCTAAGTACCTGGTGCCAGGTGCATTTCAGTCCTTGCTGTACTTCTGTCCCCAGGCAGAAAGGGACATTCTTCTATTGCTAATCACCAGCATGTCACTTCTCCGCTGAAGTCATCAGTTCACTAGCTTCTCTGTGGCATACTGGAATGTTGTCATTAAGTATCAACAAATGGCAAATGACGAAAAAAGGGAAAAGGAGTGGGGAAAGGGCTAGAATACTGATTAAAATCTTTTAAAACTTAAGCTCACCAATGATGAAAAAGCACAGGAAAATGAGTGCAACCATGAAGAAGCACGGAAGCAGGATGACAGCCTGTGGAAAGGAGCGGGCCTGAGGGGGGGAGATTAAATAAATTCAACTCTGATTTTAGTTACACTCCCAGGGAGAGAGCTGCACTTCCTTAAAAATGAAAACAAACAGAACGCGACCCGGAGCACTTTCATTTCTTTCATCTTCTAAATAGATTTGATCCAAGATGGACATTTTCTTTGAGAATAATACAACTTTCTCCTTCAATTCAAAGTTTTACCTTTTGGATGGTATTCCACACACGTTCTTTATTGCTTCTTCTTCCTTCAAGGGTGTCCATAGCATCTGCCATTAGTAACTGCAGCTGTGGCACCAAGATAAAAATTATCAGTGTGGAATTCACACAGAAATAACTTCTCTAAATACACAGATTAAAACCTAATTAAAAAATCATTTGTACGCTGATGGTTTTATTACTCATCTTTCTCACAACGAACACTGCCACCTCGTCTTTGCTCGAGTCATTACGGAGCATTATTGCAGATATAAAATACTGCAACAATGAAAAGGTCCTTTTTGAAAATTTGTAGAAAATGTATAGGTTTTAATGTACTAAATGTTGGTGTTTTGTTAAAAAACAGATTTGGGTTGTAAAGGATGAAGGCGGTAGTTAATTCTCCCAGGAAATGCCGTGTAGAACATGAATGCATTTTAGTATTTTCTCCTGAGGCTCATGTATCATAATTCTAGGCATAATGCAAAAGCTCACCAGAGAATGATACTGACATTGTGTTGCTTTATTGCATCTTTAAGAATCTAGCTCATTTAAGTTCTTTTCTTTGGGAAAATTTTGAAATAACTTTTAAATTTTAATTTAATTTTTTTAGGTCCCAAAGGTAAATTTTCAGTCTGCTTCACTGTGTCCAAAACAGGCACCTGGCATATTCTAATAAAAACCAATATGTACACAATGCACACAGGGCTGCAAGAGAATGAAGCTGTATCCAACCTCGTGATGCTCAGACTTTAATAAAAAGTTCCCCCTCCTCATTTAGCTCACTGTGGTGTCAAGTGGTTTGAACTCTCGGATAATCTTTCCATGCCTTAGCTATTGTGGAACATAAGTGGGAGGGCAAAGTCAGCCACTCCAACACCCTCTATTGAGCAATCACTGTTCATTGTGCCATGCAAGGTAGTACTAGGATGTATTTTTCAAGTTAACCCATACGTGGAGGCTGGAAAGTAAAATCTATTACTTAAGGCACTAAAATCTTGTAGACATGTGCTTTTTAAATATTTGGCTTGCAGATATGCATTCACATATGTCTACTTTTTTTTTTTCTGGTGAGCACACGAATCATGAAAATATCCCATCAAATCCCATTTTCTAGGGCTTCAGATACTGAAAAATTGTCCATTAGAAAGGGATGTCAATTGTATTAGTTTGGTGTTCTTTGTGTATATTTTGAAAAATGAGTATTTCTGGGGAAAAAAGACCCCATAAATGTGTTGTTGAGGAGGCTTATGTGTGGCAAAATGCTCTGCATTTCTCATTTCAGTCCTAAACGTGCTTTTCAAGAAAGAATCCACATTTTTCTGGCTTCCCTAACTTAACATTTTCTTTGCCTCTGCTTATCTCAGAGGAGCATTAATCATCTACAATTGGCCATAATACTCAATTTGAAAGTTCACACTTAACCGTACTCCTGAATGCCTTATGAACGGCAAGATAAACACAGCCATTTAGTAGGTGTGCCTCTGCACAGGAGCATAAAGGTTTAGAAAGTGTCGCTGCCAGTTTGACTTAGCAATTCCCTGATTAATAGACTTATTTCGTCGTTTTCGTCTTCAGCATGCGTGGCTTTACTCTTTGGCTAGGCAGATGATTTCATGCGCTTACTGTGATATCAGTATTTATTTAACACACTTTTTAACAGGGTGAGAGGAACGTTATGTACGTCTGCAACTTATTTCTTGGTTACATATTTAAAAGCTCAAACAGGGAGGATTCTTTGAGTTATCTGAAAATTACAGGTAAGCAGTTTGGGCTGTGCTCAGCCTTGCTAGGTGAATTCAATTCAGGTCTATAATTAGTTTTAGCTACTCTCAATTAAAGCTTCAAAGTGAAGAGCCCTCCCCACAATACATTGGAGTACATTTTACCTTTCTTTGTATGGGCAGCATACTGTTTAGTAATTAATTTTCAAATGAAGTGTTATAAATTCTAATATTAATTAGGATTTTAATACACAATATGTTTCAAAAGTCTTTCTGTGAGCTATTCCTTCAACTAGCTAGTTTTTGACTGGCTCTGTGTATGGCCCAAATATCTGGTTTTCTGAGGTAACCAGTAAGTTCAGGTTACAAAGCTGCTATTTTGGCTAACTACATCTTTCTCTTCAAATAAAGTTTTATTGATCTATCCAAATGTACTAGTGTGTATTGATACTGCTAAAATATATGGCAATATTAGAATTGAGTAAGAAAACTCTAAGGACCATTTTATAGGCTTGTATTTTTACATATAATCTCTTTTGTTCTTTCCTTTTTCCAAAAAGAGAATCATATATTAATGTATCTTAGAGTTTAAGAAGCAGTTTATTAAAATTTCATTTTACTTAAAGCAAAAAACCTGACACAATATGAATAATCAGCCCTTTTTATATTTTTATGCATCACAAAGTTCTTGTTGTAAGAGATGGAAGGTAGTCAATGTGAGCAAATAAAAACCGGACACCCCAACATTTTCTGGTTTCGTCACTAAAATGCTTCATGGAGGGTAGAGAGTTTGCCTTCAGACTCCATTTATTATCACAAATTTCTTTTAGACCCCATCACTCTTCTGTTGGCTCAGGGCCTGCGTGAGCCTTAAACAAAGAAAAACAGATACCAGTTCCGCCTCCTGATGACCGATGTCCTGCAGATAGGGGATGGTGGCCAGCTCTGCCATGGCTTGATTAATCACTTGGGACTGCTCCTTCACTCTCTGGAGGCGGCCCAGGAGGCTGGCGTACTGCAACTTCTCCATCACACCTGAGCACGCACACAGCCCACCCTGGTCTCACAGGGAAAAAAAAAAATTTTAGAACCAAGGCACGGAAGGAGACCCCTCCCCAGGACGGAAGTGCAGCCTTGCTATACTCTATTTGCGTCTTTTGGAGCAACGGTATCTTAATACAAATGGTTTTGCTTTTTGATCGTTTTAATAAAATTGTATATATATTTTTTTCAAGCAGGTGGATACGTATCTCAAGGAGATCTTTTTGGGACTGTTGAGACGGGCTTGCTGGTTGTCCTGCACTGAGAAATAAGGCTGAGAGGAAAAGATAGGACTGAAACTGTACCTGTGCTCTCTTAGCTGTGGTTTTCCAGGGCCGTACCCAGAAAGAGGGGATGACTTCAAACACGAAACGTTACGGAAGCAAAGGCTGCCCACTAGCTTGTGTACATAAAAGAAAGTTTTGCACAGGTTGAATTCTGTTTATCTCAACACATTACACTAAAGCTGCAGCTCTGCTTTCATCTTTAGTTCCCACCGGGCGGCCTCGTACACTGGCTCCTCATCTTGTAGCAACTCGCTTTTGCTTTACCTGACAAGATCCATCTTGAAATAGATTAGCCCACATAATTATAAGTCCCTCCTCTCCCCAGGAAATCTGTGGGTATGTTACATTATCTTATGAAGAGGCAACTTAGGATAAGGTGGCTCTCCTGAATATTTGGTATTGCCATTCACAGGGAAGGGACATTCCCTTCTCAAAAAAGTTTAATACAATTGTAATACTTCATAGGAGAGTCAAAGTTTATCACAACATTCTCATGTGTGTCCTTAGGAAAAGACACATACTTTGATCCAAGAGGATAGATAAGCATCAGAATCAGGTCTGTGTTTCTGGTGGTTTGCTCCTCTGGCATTTAGAGGGCACTGTGACGTTTGTGGGAAGTTTTGATTTCACAGTTGCATTCTGCATCCTGGTGCTTGGAAGACGAAGACTTGGGTGAGCGGTGCTGCTACATGGCAGGACCCTTCCTAGACACCCACACCTAAGTCTTTTGGCTTGTTTGTTAATTAGGAGAGTAATAGTCTCGGGCTTCATTGAGTACATCTCAGTATCGGGACCTATGACCCTAGAAATATGAATTACCTAGATGTCTCCAAATACTCAAATACCTCAAAAAAGAAATTTGAGAATGAGTGACAACCTTATATTTCTGATAAAATATCTGATAAGTACTATTTTATTTGTGATATTCATAAGGACTGCTCATGAGTGCTTATGAAACAGCAGCTCTTCTCGAAGTCACAGAAAGCACATGCATTTTTCCTTCTTGAAAGAGAATTTTCTCTAAAGAGAAAAGTTGTTAGAAACTAGCATTACTAAAGACATCTGAACTTCAACTTGAAATTAGAAAGCTTTTTTTTGCCTGAAATGTCATGCTCAAGTTTTGATTGATAGTAACCTCTAGAAGCTGGCATCTTTCCAGAATCCTGGAAATGCATGCAGGTTAGGCATGGCTGCATTTCATTTGCTTTATTTTCCCCTAATATCTATCTGTGCCATTCGTGAAATGTCTTCTATTCACACTAATTTGTTCTTTTGGATGAATTATTTATATGAAAATCTATAAACCTATAGGGGCTACGGTTGCATGTGGCGGATTTGAGATCTGTTGCCTGAATTGATGAAATAGCTTGCCTACCATTCAGTTTAAACATGTAGCTAGACAACAGCATTCTGTCAAGCAGAGGAAAGCAAGTTGGAGGAGAAATGGTTTTCTTTCAGAAGAAAAATTGCCTTCTTTGTCCTTCTTTAAAAAGAAACAATGGGGCTAGTTGTAGGAAAGTGGTACGGTGACTCAACTTCGAAGAGCAGAAACAACAGCAGCCTGCTCGGGAACATAATCTATTAGTGTAATTTTCCAAAACATCAGGAAAATAAAAACAGTGGAAGGAAACAGTGCTTTGTTAGCTTGATTGTTGGATGCATAACAAAACAGGAAGTGCTCCATATGACTAAGATGTCAGGGAAAGAATATCGTTGCCTGCTAATAGCCCCCCATCTTTTCCTCCCCCCCCCCCGCCAAAGGCAGTTTGGGTTATCAGGAAGCTGTACATTAACATTTTACCTATACCAGGTAGTGGTTTTTGAAAGACAATGTGAAAAAGATGAAAAGTAATATTTTAATGCAGCAGGAATGATTTGATGCAGTTTTTTTTTTTGCAAAAATAAAAGAAATATTGAAAAAAATTAGCTTAGACATCTAGGGCTTGCAATATCTACGTGTGAAGAGAGGCAGCCCTCCCCAGAGACTTTGGAAGCCACCAAAGGGCTCCTGAGCTGCTGGAGAAAGTACAATGAAGTGGGCCAGACTGAAGCTGCAACCTCACACAGGTACACCAAGGGTTGGGTAAATAGCAAGTTCAAAGGAAGGCTTCACTCAGATCGTTGCCCACTTTTAATAGCAGTTATAGATCAGTGTTTGGCAAATAAGCAGCACTATAGGATGCTGCTGAAAGGCAGAGTTCCAGTATTTGGGATGGATGTACTTTCATTTGACATACACAAACAGAAACATTAATCGTCAAAGGGCGTAGAAAATCCGTATTGTTGTTCATTTCAAGTGTGCATATGTAAACATTTTTTAGTGTTTCACATGGAAGAAATTAAGAGTAAAATTAATAAGGTATTAAAAATGGTTAGGCCATTTCTGGCAAGTGATTCTGTGAAGGAGGCTTTATGCATGGAAAGAGATTTTATTTTAACTCTTTAACATTTAGGCCAGAAAGCACAGGGCGTAAGGTTTGAAACTGACAGAAGCCAATAAAGTTAATGAATGAAAAGGCAGTGTGCCATCTGGTAGCATAGAACATAATTGGGACAAAAATTCTGAGAAGGAAAAATGCCATTAGAGCAGATTTGCAAGCCACCAGGAAAATCATGAAATATTACAGATTATAATTCTTAAAATGTCAGAACCTTTTTTTGTTTGCTTATGTATTGTGCTCTGGCAGTTCAATCTATAATGACAAGGGAATTTGTGAAATATAAAGGAGACCATTGGAAGAGAACCCTCCCTCCAATCAAGGAAGTCCTTTGTCTGCCTTACCAATAGTGGCCACCATCCCCTGGTAATGAGTGAATATTCACATTCCCTACGAAGCCTTTCACAATTAATTTTCTGAGTCTAATTTGTTTGTGTACCTGACTATTCATTTAAAAAATTGAACATAGCTATAGAATGATTTTCTTGTTGTTTTATGTGTGTTTTGTCTCCAGCAAGGATCAAACTTTTATTTCAAAAAGAAGTAGCATGTCTCATGAAAGAATACTGGGCCAGCATTCCAAGCTCCTAACCAGTGAGCCCATAGATGAGTGAGTCTAAGTAGGCTACTGTTTTCTCATTGATGAAATGAAGGTGACATAATGTAACTGAATTGGGAGGATCAAATGAAGTAAGGTGAGGGAAGTTGTTTTTGTACCTGCGCTTTGCCTAAACTCTAGATTCTTAGTGGAGGCATTTGCATGCAATCGCTGTGTTATCACCTGTCTGATAACCAGGACCAATGTGTGCGTGTGTGTGCGTGCGTGTGTGTGTGCGTGTGTGTGTGTGTGTGTGTGAATTCTAAGGATTGAACTCAGGACCTCATGCATACTAGGCAAGTGTACCACTGGGCTACATCTTTTTATTTTGAGACACTGTCTTGCTAAGTTATCCAGGAAGGCCTGAATATTGTGATTCTGCCTCCTGAATTCCTGGGGTTACACGTGTGCCCCACAGTCCCTGGCCTCTTTTTTTCTAATATATTTGGGTCAGGAACAATTTTTTTTCCTAGTATAGAAGTATTGGTTTTTGATGTGGTGTTTTCTACATGTATAACATACTTTGATCATATCCAATATCCATTACACTGTCTTATTTCCCCTTCTCTCACTCCTGACTAATAGCAGAATCCCAAGAAAATTTCTTGATTATGAAATGTTTAAGGGATTTGGAAACAAGGGTAATTTGATAGCATTAGAAAAAGAATTTCAAGGGCTGGAGAGATGGTGCTGTGGAATAAGTGCTTCCTTGGCAAGTGTAAGGGCCTGAGTTCAATCCCCTGTTCAAAAAAAAAAAGAAAAAAAGAAAAAGAATTTTTCTTTAATATGTTTATATTGAAGGCAAATTGCTATAGTTTTAAATGCATTCTACAGATAACAAAATCCTTTACTTCAATCGAGGAAAATAGACAATTGGGACAAACAAAGAAAAATTCCTTAAATAAAAATTTACTGTTGCACCAAGTTAACTATTTTTCTAATTAAAGATGTTAGGTAGATGTTATTTAGGTAAATACAAACTAAATATTTATAAGGTGATTAAATATTCAATATGCTTAGGGACTAGATCATGAGAATTCTTGATATTGCCTAAATATTATTTAGAAATCTATGTATTTATTATACAATATAAATGTGTTCATACTTTAAAGTTGAGTAAGTAATTCTGGTCAGAGCATTATGCCAAAGGCTAGCGTTGTCTTTTGGGTCACCTGCAGTTTTATGAATGCTAAAGTTTTAGTACATTGTGTTTTCATATTCCAAAGCCATTTCTACTAAGGAACATTGTCAAAATGAATTAAAAAGTCTCTGAACATACATGACTCAAAATATATTTCTTAGCTCTTAGGCCTGGATGAGAGTGTTGATGTTCCAGATGGATGATTCTTTTCCTTAGTGAACAAGGAAAATCATGCCTTAGTCACCAATATAAAAGGTAACTGAAAAATCTAAAATTCTTTAGGCTAAACCTATTGCCCATGGCGTTGGTCAGTGTCTTCTAGAGGAAGTGTCTGGGAAGACATGCGAAGCTGAGGGCTCATGGTCAAAGCTTGCCGTCGGGAGGCTGCAGTCCAGCACCAGTCCCACTGTGCTGGTAGATCGAGTTCATAGCTGCAGAGGACCCCAGCCTGCCTGGGTGTGGGAATCTGAGAGAATCAGTGATAGGGGAACAGGAATGAAGAAAAGAATTTGAAATCCATAGAACACTAGTACTGTCTTCATGTTAGGAGGAGAAAAAGAATGAAAAACCTGGAAAACATTCTTCTGGTCTGAACAAACTAAACCAAAACCAGTAATTGATGTCTCTACAACACTTCTAAAATACTTCAACATGAG
>NDGN011386050.1:0-10502 GCA_002564285.1 Tympanoctomys barrerae | reverse complement strand
GTTCAGGTGCAGATCTACAAAGTTTGGATTTATCCAGCTGTGTCTGGCTTGGGTCTGGCTGCTCTGCTCAGCTCCTTCCTGCTGCTGCCCTTGGGAGTGAACCTGTTGTGCCCCTCCTGCAAGATGTTTTGCTCCTGGACTAGCCGGGTGGTTCTGTCCCCTACTCTCTCTGCAGGGTTTCACCTCAGGCTTGTATGCCAGGCCTGAGCTGAGTCTGGAGGAGACAAGGTGGAGTAGTGGGGAGAGGCAGTTCTGTGTGATAGAACCCCAGCATCTGTGCCCTGCCTAAGCAAGCACTTCAGTGTGCTGAACTATCTGGCTGGCTCTTAAATTTCTTTCTTTCTTTCAAGTTTAAATTAATAGTCTTTATAGATTTTGTTTTTTTTAAATAGTAGTGTGTTTTTCGACAGAAATGTATGGTTTTATTTCTTTTTGTCTGTTTATTGTCTTTTTTTTTTTTTTTGTGGTACCAGTGATTGAACTCAGGAGTTTGCGCTTGCCAGGCAAGTACTTATTCTACTGAGCTGTCTCTCTGGCCCAGTGATCGCAGATGGATTCATAAACTCATTTTAATTGCTAAAATGTAGCTTTTTCTAATTTTAATATTCCTTCTTAATTTATTAGAACTTTACATGTAGGTTTCCTACAAACAGCAGTATTTTTATTCTATAAACACTTTTTATTATATTTTGCTTCTTGGACGGTGATTTACTAGTAGATTCTTCAAAAAATGCTTTATAATAGCAATAGTTCTTACATTCTTACACATTCATAATTCATTCCCAGTCTTTATACTTCAAGTAGATGAATCTGTGTATAAAATTAGAGATTCGTATATTTGACTACCTGAATGTCTCCTGTTTATTTCTCTTTTGTTTTGAGGAAATTAGTATCATCAGCAAAGTATCTGTTAATTCAGTTTGTATAGGTGTTTTAGTTGTTTAGTTAACATTTCAAATAGCTTTCTTGTCCTAGAGGATATTGTTTGATATTGGTTATTTAGAGGTAGACTTATGGCATGTATTTCCCCATTTCTCTACACTATTTCAAGGCTTTTACTTCAATTCAATTAGGCATGCTTGAACTATGGATCATAACATTAATTTCATATCATCACTTAAAATTGTGATTGCCTATTATATAATGTAGGATTTAGTTGTATTCTCTAGAAATTTCTCTTCAATATTTGAATGTTTAATTTCTTTTGATGCTAAAACTTTTTATTTTTTCAATTCTTTTTAAGACATGATACATTTTACTCTATTCTCTATATTGATGCTTCTTATTTCCCAAGAGACTTTCAGTCTTATTTTTTCTTACATTCTTTCATCTGTCATCATTTTTATTTATTCTCAAGCTGATTTTCAATGACTTCATTTTGAAGATTTTTAAAAAATTTTATTTCAATTACATAATATTCATAGTATTTATCCTCTTTTTTGAAAATTTTGTGGTGGGGTATCTTATTCTAGAGTTTTAATTGAATGTGAATATTCATCTCCATTATTCTCCTTTTGTTTATAATAGTTTTACTTGGGATATTGAGTCTCCTGCTTTCTCTTAATGTCCAGAGAAATTAGTGCTTCCTAACTTTTAGGATAAATGGATGAGGATTTTATCTTTTCTTTGAATATTTACTTCTCTGTCTTGTTCAGTCTTTCTTGTAATCTAATAGTTTCTCTTTCATGAAGGATTTTCTTTTGGAAAGGCACTCCAGCATGGTTGTGTCAAAGTTTCAGACATCTCTATATTCTCAGACATCCTTATTATCTTCCTCTGGTCACAGAAGACTTACTGTACTGTGCTGCTGTGGAATGACCCCCACATGGTTTTCTGCGGGTATCCTGGGTTAGTACCATCACTGGTGCTTTGGTAAACCTCATCTCTTCCCATGTAATTTCTATTTCAGCTTTATGCGCTGTCTTTTACACCTATATTGGAGATCTGAGTTCATCATTACCTTGTCATATAAGTTTGTCATTGTGGTTGGAAGTCCTGTTGCCTATAAGATTTTAAAGCAGACCCTTGCCACCACTCTTGCCCAAGAATGAGTTTTTTTCTCCCTTCTCACTCTTTAATAAAGAGGATATTTAATATTAGACCAATTGCACCTCACTTGTAAACACATTTACTTGTAAGTACATTTAAACTTCTTTTTATTTTTTATTTTTTTATGTTTTAACTTTTAAAAGATGCCTACCAACTTCAAATCCATACCCAAGACAGACTGTCCAATATTCTCTCCTAAATGTTTAAATAAAATTTGTTGTCGCAATTTCATTAACAAGCCTTTGTCCTTTTTGCCATTTTGTCCTTCTGTATTTCCTGCTGCCATCCCTCCCTCATTTCCTTCCTTATTGTTATTTAATGTTTCTACACTATGCTGAAATACAGCTCTGGACATTGCTTTGTTGGAGTGTATTCAAACAGTTTAAATTTAAGAGTTAGTTTTAGATCTTTCAGATTTTCTGTTTATTTTCAGGATTTTTTAAACTTCTGTATTGTTAGGAATCAATTTAATTTGTACAGGTGATCATGAAATATTAGGCGGTTTGATTTTCTTAAATCTGGTACCAGACCATGAAATGAAGTGTTAATGTTGAAAGGTGGTGCAAAAATGTCTATTAACAAAACTGCTTACTAGTGGCAAACAGCACAAAACACTTATTTTCTTTTACAGATACCTTTCCAAATCATTCATGATGCATTCTCTTTCCCTTTCAGAGAATCAGTTGTTCAGACTGATGAGGTTGAAAATCATTTAAAAAAAAGAACCTATTTGTCATTGTTGCATATTTGTAGACTTTGTGCCTTTCATCTAAATTTAATAGAATTTGAAAATTATCAGTCAATATACATTTGCATATTACTTTTGTTTGTCTGACTTTATATTTTTAGTAAATTTTGAAAAAGAACATATCAGACTTTTTTTTCTTGAAATACCTTACAAATTTTAAAACCATTTTATTGCTTTGTACAAAAACAGAACCTAAGATTTTGTTAAGAATTTATATCTACAGATTAGAGCTACAGAACATTTGGAAGAATACTTTCATGGGAGAAGTATAAAAATTATCATTAATAAACAAAAATACATTGCTTTCATGTAGGTCTTGAATTGTTTTACATAATACCCTATAGCTTTTAATGTAGAAGTCTACTGATAAATATATTGATAAATGTCTTATTTTTGATACTGTTGTAAATAGAGTTGTTACCCCAACTTCAATTTTAGATTTATTTCAAGAATATAGAAATTTTGATCCTACATTCTTTAACTTTACTGAGTGTATGCACTCTTGCATTTGTAAAGGGTTTGTTTATTCTATAATATGTTATAAGTTAGATCATGTTATCTACAAATGAAGATATATTTTCCCTGTGATCTGGATACTTCCATTTCTCCTAATTGCCTAACTGTCCTTGCTAGAAATCAAGCATAGTTTGTAGAGAAGATTTCCTTGAGCTACTCAACACAAGGACAGCCTTGTTGTCTTCTCAGAGGAGAAGCTTCTCTGCATTCCCATTATCATGAATACTAGATGTCGGTAAAGAAATTTCCTTCTCTTTTGATTTGTGGATAATTTTTATCATGAATGGGCATATGGATTTAAATAAATGATTTTTATGTCCTTTGAGACGATCATGTTATTTATTTTTCTATTGACATGATAGTTAAGTGAATTTGTAATGTGAAATCAACTTTGCATTCCTCAGAAGACATAAATTGGTCATCTTTGGTATCCCTTTAAATACTGTGCATTACTGGATCTGTGTGTCAGTGTTCACTTGAGATTATTTTTGTCCATCTTCAGAAGTTTATTTTACTTTTCTTTGTTCTGATTTTCTACACAAACCATGCATTTTTAGATTTTGTACTCCCTGATACATTTTTGTAACTATTGATTTTCCTAGTTACTTTTAAATCAAATGGGAAATATTTTTATTAATAGAAGTACTTTATATTTAATTTATATTAAATTCTTTGCTTATTTTATCAGTGTTTTCTTTTCTTCATGTGGATATAATTTACTTTTTAGTGTTCTTTTATGGCTTCCTGAAAGATTATCTTCAATATTTCTTGCAAGACAGATATATCAACTATTTAAATTTTTTTGTAAAAATCTTGGTACACATTATTTTCAGCTTCATATACATATGCATACAGAAAAAGTAAAGTTTTATAACAGCCTGGAACAAAGTGATGATCATTATGTTAAATGAAGTAAATTATACACCAAAAAAGACAAATATATCATAATCCAATTAATTTTAAGGATAGGTCTTCTATAAATAAAATCACTTATTTTATGTTTAGAATGTATCATCTCATGGACTCCTGGCTGTAATTTCTGAAGAGAACTAAACTATTCCAAATGAAATGTACCTCTATGCAGTGGATTGTTTAGACAAATAAATTGCAATGTGCCCATGTGTTCAAAACATTTCCATTCTACTTCTCTTTGATGACCAGTTTGGACACTCTCAGAGTTGACCAGGAGTGAGAACCTGCATCCTCTTCAGTTCTTCCCGGAGCAGGAGCACAGCCCTGGTCTGGGGCAGATCCCCAGGGATGTACATGGTTTTAGATTCCAGGAAAAATCTCCCTTCATACATCTTATTCTCCATATTTCACTCTTTCATTTACCTTGCTTTGTTTCTCCCAATATCAGATAACTGCATTATAAATTACTTATAAAGGTTTTCTTGTCTGTTTGTTTTTAGTTTTAATAAATGTTCTCCTGGGAATGTCATCTGTGCCACTCAGGGCAACAAGTAAGAAGGCATAAAAAAGACACGAATCACAAATGGGAAGGTCCAAGGAGCCCTCATAAAGGTCATATGATGACTCTGCTCTGAATATAGGACTTTGAAAGAGTCATACCCCTACAGGGACCTTTCAAGTGGCTCCTATGATGCTCATTTACACTGCACTATACCTCTTTGTCTTCAAAGGTACAGGGGAATCAGTGTGAGAGATGTTGAAACAGCAAGTTAAAATGTTACATGGGTTGCTGCTCTAGATCTTCTAGGTGCAGTTCTCTTTTTTTTTTTTTTTTTTTTGCTGGAACTGGGGATTGAACTCAGGCCCTTGCGCTTGCCAGGGATGCACTTATTCCACTGAGCTATCTCCCCAGCCCTGTGCAGCTCTTTTCTTCAATGAGCATTTCCAGAGTATTGAAAGCCTTTGAATACTTTGTAGAATTCTTTAAAAAATTATTTTGATAATTTTGGAAATATTTTCATTATTTATTATAGAATAGAATATTTGGAGGCCCTTTTTCTACTATTCTTGTTGATCACTAGTCTAACTTTACATCAAAGATACACATCTATGTCTCAAATTAGTGTATTTTTGTTTTCTTTGAATATTATAATTAAAATTAGTTTATAGATTTCTCAAATCTCCAGTTTTCCAATTTTACCTTTATTCATATAACATATAGAAGCAATTATAAATATTTCTCATATATATCAAGGCAGTTTAAATCTAAGCAGAAATCTATTCACATCAAACCATTTAAACAAGATCAAAGATATGAAAATTAAATGACATAATGTATGAGGATAGAGCTTATGATAAAGATAAAAAGAACAAAGTAAGAAAGTGCAAAACCCAGGATGGTGTGGGGATTTTTTCTAGGTAAGGCCAGCCAATGGGGGTATGGAGGTGCAAATGACTAATTTACAAGTATTACCAATTTTTATTCATTTATATGGTAAGCTCGTGAGTATGTACTCTGTACTTCATAATTTCACATAGTTTTCACCACAACATATACATTAACACTTCACATAATACATTTATGAACTAAACCCCAATTTATCAATAATAAACAAAATTGTAAGTAATTACATTATTTATCTTTCACCATCTGCTTGTAAAAATTAATTGGAGGGAAACTAGCCACTAAAACAATCACTTTTGAGATTTTTAAATATGAGATGGAAAGCAATGACAACAGTATATTTATTAAAACATGAAGTTCTGGAATATTAGTCTTGATACTCATGATCTGAAAGGTCAGGATGGTGAGGAATGCTCTCATTATAGAAAGAAAATCTTCAAAGTGAGCTAATCAAGACTTCTCAAATGATGACAGGGATTGAAACCTTGACACAAATATGTTTTGACAGTAGTCAAGGGATTCAGATTAAGAGTCTGTAATTTAATCAGCTATATCCAAAAAAGGATGTGCAACCAGAAATAGTTTTGCAGAAGGTACAAATAAGGTGGCCAGCACAGATAGGGTAGAACATTTAATGAGCACATTTAAGGACATTCAAATTTGATTCTGGTAGAGGATAATACTGGGAGTTAAGGATATGATGGGAAGACCCTCTAGAAACAAATTATTATATGCTTACATATGATTTTTAAAATTTTAATTTTAAAGCAATTATAGAAGCATAAATGTAGAAAAATAGTAGGATTTATTTATTCAAAGTATTTCATAGTGCTAATACAAAACGTTTACCAAAACATGCCAGTGGCAGACTCAAACATATGGTACTTAAACTGAAAAACCACAATTCGAGAGAAAGGCTACCTATTATCATAATTAAGCCTCAAACTTTTTAATAACATATCAGAATATCTTACAAATTTGCTTATTTTTCAAATTTATAAAATTTATTTTAACTGTTACATTAGAAACATAAAAATTGTACCAATTAACACATTTCAATGTGTGTAAACATGTAACATTTAAAGTTACATAAATTTATCTTCAAATATTTATCATTTATTTATAGTAAAAATTTTAATGTATTTTCTAGATTTATGAAATATATTGTTATCTTTAGTCAGCCTACTGTGCAATAACGCCCAAGCATTCTCTATCATTAAGTATAACTTAATACCTATAGATCAAACTCTTTCTCTCTACTTGCCCTCTGCATTCTTAACCTTCACCTTCCCAAGGAAGTAGTGGTAAGAATCATTATCAACTTGCATTAATAAATGTTATCATATATTACACATATAAAGTGTTGTAAAGAAATATGATGAATTTTGAAATTTAAGAGAAAACACTACAATAAAAGAAATATTTTCATGAATCCCTCTCACAAATATGTCCTGCCTTTGAAATCACTTATACCATTGTTTTTGCCACTTTCTGATGCAGTTCTGAAAATCCTCCTGTGAATGTCTTTAGTTGAGCTGTCATGGGTGTCTCAATGCCGTACATCCATAAAATGTCTATGGTCCACAGTCATTTTCACTTTAGGTTAGTGTCAGAAACCACACAGTGCAAGATCCAGTGAATAAGGTAGAAGAGGACACAATCACATGTTTATATGGGCCTTCTTTTCCTTTGGATGATATTCAGCAGCTAAATTCATTGTATCTGCTTTGCAGAGCACAGCGGCAGGGTTCCCAGCATGCCATGCTGGTCCCGCCCCTGGTGCAAGCTGAGGCAGCAATTGAGACTGGGTGTGGTAGCGCGCCTGTAGTCCCAGCACTTGGGAGGCTGAAAACAGAAGGATCACTACCATCAGTCTGATCTACGTAGTGAGACCCTGTATACCCTGTAGACACTGTCTTAAATTCATTTTTTAAAAAGTTCTACTTTTGTTGTTTGTTTTAAGCCATGTGGACAAGAGAGTTTATGAAATTTCAGAAAGAAACTTTTTGAATTACGTAGTCTTTAAAAGTGAAGTCTTGGAGGGCAGGTGAAATAGCTCAGTGGGCTAAGCTCCTGCTGCAGCAAGCACAGGGACTGGGATTTAATCTCCAGGACAGAATGCCACGCAAGACTCACTCCCTGGCATGCTGAGCTGGCAATGAAGTATGGGAGTAGTGTTTCATACCTGTAATCCCAGTGCTGGGGAGGCTGAAAACAGGAGGATCACTAAAAGTCCGAGCTACGGGGTCTGAGTGAGACCCTGTAGCAAAAACACTTAAAAAAATGAGGATTTGAGTTCAGCATTCAAATAATTCTAAATCTATTAAAAACCATATCTAGAAAAAAGCAATATGTAACACCAAATAAAACTTTTCATTTTTGATGAGAAATAAGTAATATATATGATCTTTTCCAGATTGCTTTCTAAATCAATCTCTAACAAACTGCAACTTAATACTTTTATTACCAGTTATTTTGCAAGACAGTGCACATAAGAATAAATGGATGTTGTCTCCACCTTTAAAAAGGTCATTATAATAAGAAAAGTCTTTTTATTCTTCATTACTGAGGATTGAGCAAAGGGGTTTTCACTGCAAATTACATCATATCCTTTTTGTTCTTTTTTAAAATAAAATTTTAATTATTTGAACATGTTTGCAGTTCATGTAGTTTATAATTATCTTGGAGAATGGCTACATATAAATATAACAATATGTTTCTTCTTTTCTTTTTTTCCCAAATCCACTTCCTAGTCCCTCCATCTTCTAGTTCCTGTAGTCCATTTTTTTATTCTTAGGATGTTGTCTTAGCTTATGTTAGGTTATATAATAATTAATTTAGCTAGCGTTATTAGGTTCCTCTACATGTCGAATCTTTATTCTTTTACTGTCCCCTTCCTCTCCTCCTCAACTCTCACCCTTATTTCCTTGAACCACTTCCTTATTGCAAGAGATCCATCCCCTTATCCCTTTCTACTAATCCTTTATAATTTTCTTTTTTTATAATTTGTCTTACTCAAATGAGAGGTATCATATAGTACTTAAACTTATGTGTCTGTTTTTGATTCAACATTTTATTTTCCAGATGTATCCATCTTTCTGCAAATGTTACAACTTTGCCATTCTTTATAGCCAAGTAGTAGTTCATTCTGTATGCAACCACATTTTCTTTATCCAGTCATCTGCTAATAGGTATACAGATTGCATCCAGGGTTTAGCTATTGTAAAGGTTATTGAAGTAAACATTGGTAAGCACGTGTCATTCATTGTGATATAATGACTTGAGTTCTTCAGGGAGATACCAAGCAAAGGAATAGTTGAGGATGCAATTTCATGCAATTTCTATTCTTTCAGAAATTTCCATAAAGGCTGTAAAAGACTACACTGCCCACAAACAGTGAAGGTTGATTCCTTTTTCACCACAGCCATGACATTAGGTATTGTTTCATTTCTTAATGAATACATTTTTTTTTTTTTTTGGCAGAACCGGGGATTGAATTCAGATCCTTGCATTTGCCAGTCAAGCGCTAATCCTACTGAGCCATCTCCCCTGCCCCTAATGAATACATTCTTTTGGTAATAAATTGAAATAGTGGCATTATTTTAGTTTGCATTTTTCTTTTGGTTAGAGATGTGTAACATTTATCATATATCTGTTGATCATTTGTATTGATTTCTCTGTGAATTAGCTGTTCACCTCTCTTACCTATTTCTTTACTGGATTTTTAATTTTAGGTAGTTTAATTTGTTTAAATATTCTGTATAGTTTGGATATTAGTCCTCTGTCTCAGAAATAGCTGCCAAATATTTTTTCCCACTCTTCATGTTTTCTTCATGTTATTGATCAATCCTTTTTCAGTACAGAATCTTCTTAGTCTAATATAATTTCATTTGTTGATTGTTGCTGCTCTTTATTGTGTGATTAAGATCCTGTTTAGGAAATCATTTGTTATACCTATATCTTCAATTGTTTTATGTATTTTATATTATAGTGGGTTTAATGTTTCTAATTTAATGTTTAGGTCTTTAATTCATTTGGTTTAACTTAGTATACAGTGATAGATAATGATCATTTTACTTTTCTACAAAGAGATAACCAGTTTTCCCAACACCACTTGTTGGATAGAATATCTATCCTCCAATATATGCTTCTTACTCCTTTGTCGAAAAACAAATAACTGCATGGGTCTGGGTAAGTTTTTATCTCCTCATTTTGTTCCATTGATGATTATCTTTCATCTGTTTTTGTTCTAGTATCATGCTGTTTTTTTATCTTTATTGCTTTACAGTATAGCTTTGAAAACAATGATTTCTATGCTTCCTGCTTTGCTTTTGTTGCCCAAAATTACTTCTGCTATTCTGGATCTCTTCTGATGTTATATGAATTTTAGGATTGTTATCTCCAGATCTTCAAAGAATGTTGTTAATATTTTGATTGGATCTGTGTTAATTCTTTATAACATTTTTGGATGTATCACCATTTTACAATACTTATTCTACCTATCCAGAAGGAGGGTACATCTTTTCATTTGCTGATATTCTCTTCAATCTCTTTCTTCAGAGTACTTTAGTTTTCTCTGTGGATGTCTTTCACTTCCTTGGTATTTTTAAAAATGTATTTAGTGCAGGGTCTCACTCTCCAGCACTGGGATTACAGGCCAGTGCTACACATCCAGTCTCAGTAGGGAAGCTCATTACACCTGGAACCAGGACCAGCACAGCATGTGGTGCTGGAGATAAAACCCTGGTACTTACACTTGCCTAAGCAGGCACTTAGTCCAGTGAGCTATCTCATAAGCCAGGTATGGCATTTTTAATTTAATTTAATTTAATTTAATTTAATTTAATTTATTTGTGTGTGTGTGTGTGTGTG
>NDGN011386019.1:0-36412 GCA_002564285.1 Tympanoctomys barrerae | reverse complement strand
GGGTTATCCGTAGGACTGTGCAGACCTCAAAACTCATCTCTGAAATTGCTGGGCTCCAGACCTTGTTCCATGCTCTAGCTGTGCTTTCTACCACCCTCTTTGGTTTTTGGGGTTTTTTTAAACTGGTGTCTCTCAAGTAGCACGATGAAGACTCACATTGTCCTGCCCCATCTCACCCAGGGCAGACATCACATCTTTGTCTAATATATCGGTACTGTACTCCCTACCTACTCATTCACACCTGGCAGCCACCTTGGCTGTCAAACTGTGGTGTCTCAGAGCTTATGTCCAAGTGATTGTGTATTATTGTATTTAATGATGACCCCAAAGCACAAAATAGTAATGCTATTAGTTCCCATGTGCCAAAAGGAAACCATAAGTTACTTCTTTAACATAGCAAAAATTCTCAATAAAGAAAAGAACATATGCTAGGGATGCAAAGACCTGCAGTCCAAGCGAAGCTGCTGTCTGTGCAATTATGAGAAAATTAAACTCACTCTAGCTTTGGTGCCATACCTGAAACTAAAAACATTCACCATAGTGCTTGATAATACCATACATGTGCAAAACACGCATTACTTTTGCACATGTACAGTATATATAGAGGAAACATAATATATATAAACCATGGTACTGTCATTTTAGGCATCCATGGAGGGGGTCTTACACTATCCCCCACAGACAAGGAGTGACTATTGTATGTAGTTTGGGACATCAGTGTAAAAGTATTCAAATCTAGAGAAAAAAGCCATCGTAAGTATATCAGTATATCATATGGTGGTATTCTGTAGAAGGTAGATGTTTTGGTTGGTATCCAAGATTTAAAGGAATTTATTGCATTGAAGATTTGAGATGTGACCTGAGATGCTCATTGTGTTGAAGGCTTTGGTTGTCAGCTGATGGACTTTTGACACGTGAATCGTGGGGCACTAACTTCTTTGATGGATCAGTGTTAGGAGGCGGGTCCTATTTGGAGGAAGCAGGTCAATGGACATGCAGCCTGGAAGGATGCATCTTATCCCTGGCCCATCCCTCAGAAGCTCGCTGTTTCCTGGTTTCCATGAGGTAAGCAATTTCCCCCAATAGGCCTTTCCCCCAAATGTTCCTGCCTTCCCATGGATCCAAAAGCAACAGAGCAGTCAGAGCAGAGCGAACTTCTGAAACCATCAGCCAACACAAACCTTTCCTGTCTTGAGCTGTCTTGGTAAGCATTTTGTAACAGCAGTGAGAAGGCAAAGCACAGGAAGCAGTGGTAAACTTCTTCATATTTCTATTATTAAATTTCCCTGCATATTCTAAATCCTTTATCATGAGAATACATCACATATGCAGTATCTTTTTCTTTCTCTTTATCTCTCCTTCCTTGTCTAGTCACTTTTCTCATTGCTGAGAAAAATACCTGACACACAAAGTTAAGTGGGGAAAAGTTTATTCAGCTTGCAGTTTGTAGAGGCTGCAGTCTGTAATCGGTTGGGTCCAAGGAAGGTAGGCACATGGCAGAGGGGTGACAATTCATGGCGGCAGAAGACAACAAAAACAGTGAGACAGACAGATAGACAGACAGACAGAACCTCTTTCTGTCCCTCATATTACATGCAGGCTACTGGCTCCAGGATGCATGTAGCACTCACATTCTTAATCCTGGCATTGGATCAAGAATCAATCACAAGCTCTAGGTTCAGCAATCTCTGAAAACCCCACCGCATGACTGCACGAGGCTTTGGGGATACTTGCAGGCACAAACCATAACATTCCTCCACCTCCCTTATTCTTTTCTCTTCCTTTTTTCTATTTTGTCTGTCAACATTGTTTAAAATACTAATCCTGGCCCAATACATGACCTACTTCCCAGGCAGAATTCTGAATTTGTATTGTTCAATATTTTATCATTTTTGTTGTCCCTGCCCTGATTTATACTTCTTTCCAGCTTACTGATTACTTTAGTTCCCATTTAATGGTTCATTTTTTGTTTTCCTAGGTTGGTGTTGTGCTGGGCTGGCTAGCGATTCCTCATCTCTGTTGTGGCCTTGAATCAACCTTTCTAAAGTGTCCCTAAGGACAACCTCATGGGTACTGCACAGCTGCTCTGAGAATCGGGGGTGCAAAGATGTTCTAAGTTTTGATTCTATGATGAGCGCTCATTATGCGCTTTTATTTCCATTAAAGGGATTTCTATACAGAGCTATCCTCATCTAGATGGACTTTAATATGGTGGTGTGGTTTAAAGATATGAATTTAGGTTCACATAGACTCGAGCTTGAGTGCTAGCATTACCAACTAGTTGTTAGATGACCTTAAGAAGCCATTCTTTTTATTTTTTCCTCTTCTAAAAATGGAGAATGGCAACACCTACCATAAATCTCATGAAAATTAAAAAGTTCCTACACAGATTTACCCAACAATTGTGTTGAGAAATCCTTACCTTTTTCTAAGTCTATGTCTACTTTGACCCTTTCTGAATCAGAAAAAGTAGAGCAAAACCTATATCTATTTACTCACAGATAATCAGGTAAAATACAATGTGGAACTGTTAAGCCACATGACTTATCTAATTTAATTCTTAAATTAGAATTCTAATCTCTAATTTAATATTGTAATGGAAGGCAAAATAGCCAGAACATTTTACATTTAATTTTATGACAGTTTTTTCCCTTACGTGTCACCTGCTGAACCAATAACTTTGTCTAAAGAACGCTCTTCAAGAAATGCTTCTCTCAAATCCTTTCTATGCAATAAGCTCCTTTAAGGCCCTAGAAGCCTAAAGGGAGCAGGAGGAATACCAGATACATGAGGGATGTTGCTGGACAGTTGGAAATGGGCAGCCAGGACTGAAAGTTAGAAGCATGAACTGCCACCAGGATAAACTGGAGCCACAGCAATTAAGAACTCCTGTATTACAGAAGTCAAAACACAGAGCCTTGAAAGATTTAAAGCCGCTTGCAAGATAATCGTGCCACGCCGAGGAAGAAGTGCCTACATAGGGCCTAGAGTTTGGCAACAAGGAGATTTTAGATGGATGCCTTTGCTTTAGTTCGCTTCCTGGTTCACTGAAAGCCACAAGTCAATTCTGTTGTCTTGCACTTGAGACCATGATAATCGATCGCCTACCTCACTTTGCTGTTTGGTCAACTTATGGATGTATTGCGTATCCTCCATGATTATCATGAAGCTACATGGTAAAAAGCAAGATACGCACATTCACCTTCGATTTCTCAGTTGGAGATGACTTGTCTTTGTACACTGGAAGGAACAGTCTCATTAAGCCTCTTTCTCTAGGAAACTGGGGCCAGCTGCTGGGGTGAAATGTGCTTCTCTGTGGGGGGAAATGCTTCCTACAAATTAAATAACCTTTAGATCCTAGGCCATGTTATTCAAAGCACTTTGAAGCTCAGCTTCTTGCAGTGATGCCCAAAAATACACAACAAAAAGCTATGTTTTGTGATTAAAATCAATGATCTCCTCACATAAGCCACACAAAATGCAATTATATTTTGGATGGGGCTGAGCAGTGACAGGAACTGACCAGCAGTGTTAGCAGTACATTCATATTCAAGGACAAAGACTTACCAGTTCCACACTGTGTTTTACTTTATTATCTGCAAGTAAATAGACATGGGCTTTGCTCTACTTTCAGACTCAGAAAAGGATCAAACTAGACACAGGTTCAGAAAAAGGTGAGGGTTTCTCAACACAATTGTATCTGGAACATACTGCACAGGAAAGCCGCAAAGACTCTGGCTGACATATTCCACATTTAACTATGTGTTTAACATTTATAGGTCATTTAGTCCTCATCTGCATTATAATTTTGCTATGTGCCATAAATGCAAAATGAGTTTTAGTGCTTTTTGAAATATGACTTCAGTTTATTACATTTCCATAAAGCTGTCCAATATTTACTAGGGTTTTTATAACTTTGTTAAATGATTTTCTTCAACTGCCAACGAGATGCCATTACCATAGTAACAGTGTCATTTTCTTGGTTTCCTTGGTTTCACTAAAGTGGTACATTTTCCATTACATTTTGCAGTACATAAAATTGTTAAGGTGACAGTTGAGTACTGTTATGGTTATAGTAAGAACACTGACAGAAATTTTACCCCTGGGTCATTTGAAATAATTATTGAGAAATGCTTCAAGAGATACTGAATGGTTTAGGAAATGCAAATGTGCCTCTTTAAGCAAATGACAGAGGGAGAATGATTTGAAAGTTGAACTTGTCTTTTAGACATCTCTGGAAGCTGCAGGGGTCCAAAAAGCTAAGCGATGCCTTCTTCCTAGTGTTGGAGGGCACCCCAGCACTGGGCCACCCAGATGCTCCTCTTCCTCTGGGAAGCTCAGTTTTCCTAATTTAAAGAAAGAAAACTGTGAGTGAAAACCACTGTTGGCTCAATATACTTCCAAGTTTCAAATACAAGGAGAAGTATCAGCGCAGACCTCTGATCTCTTACCTATTTTTATCTCCTTCACAAGACTAATCACAAACTCTAATTACAGAAATTTTTAAAACTTCATTTGCATGTTTGTGGTTTAGGTAATTTTTTTTTATTTCAAAGACAGGAAAGAACAAAACCAATACAGAATTTCAAAACAATATGATAGGAAATTAATAATAGTTATTAACATTGCGTTTTGTTATCTTCAAAGTAGTTGCTCAGATTACAAGATATAGACATGTAAGATTGATCAAACCATATAAGCATTAACAGTTCTTTTCAATGAACTAATCAAAATTGGAAGTACAATTATGAAAATACCAAAGTAATGTTGCTTCCTATGCTATCTAGCAGAAGACAGTTCGTAAAACACACGATGGATGGCATGTCCTCATCTGCAGAGGAACTTGATCTAGCACCACGTGACCTCAGGGTCTCCCCCAAAGTCCAAATTACCATGAAAGGCAAATATTCTGGTTCATGCTAGGCATCAAGGCAGCTACAACAGCACAACTGCAGACAGGAAAGAGAGTTCAAGACCTGCTTCAGAGTGGCAAGCAAAACGGAATGAGTAATTTGAGGCAGAAAAGACCAATATGTTTTGTACTGTAATGATTTTTTGAAGTTTAACATTCACCATAGTTTACAGTCATACCTTGTGGCTCCTCACACACACAACCAGCAAAGATTAGCGAGCTTTATGGGACCAGGAACACTTCCTGCCTTTGCTCCTGTGTGAGCAGCGAGCACGCCGCCTGGCACACAAGAGGTAAATCCTGTGGCACTCCTCTCTCGTGCACTGAGTGTCCTCAGTGCTGCAGAGGCCCCGTGGTCCTCTCAAAACAATGAAAAGAAAGTAAACAATAAAATGTCATTTTCTTTCAGGAAGAATAAACTTAAGATAGTTGTTCCCTGCCTTTTCTTTTTCTTTTTTTTTTTTTTTAATGTCTTTAGTATAGGTTCTACAGGGTCTCACTACGTAGATCGGACTTATAGTGATCCTCCTGTTTTCAGCCTCCCAAGTGCGGGGATTACAGGTATGCACCACCATGCCCAGTCTCAATGACCTTCTTAGCACGCCCCGGGGGCGGGGCAGGCACTGCATGCCAGTGATCGAACCCCAGTCCCTGCCTGTGCCTAAGCAAGCATTCTAATCCACTGAGCTATCTGGCCAGCCCAATCTTTGATTTTTTTGAGCAAGGGTTTCCCTATGTAGTCCTCAGATAGGCAGCAGTCTTAGCCTCTCAAGTGCTAAGATCACAGGCATGTGCCACCATGCCCAGCAAGACAGTTAACTTTTAATACTCTAATATGCAGAACCTTTTGCTGTATATAAGCAGCTTCAACTCTAAATGTACCTCACACACCAACCTCTCTCAGATGAGGATCCCTGTCTCAGGTTCCTCAGGCCCGCCCTGACAGCCTGGCCCAGACAGACTGGTTCACACAATAGCTGTCTCTGTCTCCACTAGCTAGCACTGCAAAACTGCTGCTCCTGACTCAGCTTGTGCCTTAGGCCCGCCCCCACACGCCGGCAGCTTGATTCACCCAGCCGTGTCCACACAGAGAGCTTTGACTACAGCCGGAAGGATGTCCCTGTCAGTCCTTTTTCCTTGTGTATGAAGACACTGATTTCCTAAAAGTTGTAGTCCGTAAAGGTCTTGAAAGCAGGAATAACAAATCTGATCTCCAATGTTCAGAATTGTTCCTAATGTAAAGAAGGTTAACTATAAATGAAAACCATTGTTGAGTCAATATACTTCTGAGTTTCAAATACAAGGCAAAGTATTTAGGCACCAATAAGTCTGTTACCAATACTAAGTATCTTCATGTGGAAAAATTCCTATTATTCAAACCAGCAGACCATAGTGGTGGACCTAGCAAAGGTGTGAGTGAGAAGACTCAAAGCACAGTGTCAATGAGGCCAGGCTTAGGAACTGTGCCCGGGTAAGTCCGATGTACTAGTTCTGTTTTGTAACCTTATCTCTATCACTCACTTAGCAGATCCTCTTACTCGAAGGCTCACAAGACAATCTAGTGAGAAACTATGTGTAGATAGCACACTCAGAATGGTGAAGGTATCTCGGCTTTCGCATTTCATTCACAAAGAACCAGAGGATAATTTTCACATATAAAGATAATATATTACCTGGGACATTAGTAGTAATATCAGTAAGATAAAATATTATTTTATTTTTTAAAAAGAATAAAGCTCAGGATATAGCTCAGTGGCGTAAGCACCTGCCTGGTAAGGACAAGGTCCTGAGTCTGATCCTCGGTTCAGAGAGAGAGACAGAGAGAGGAAGGAAGAGGAAGGGGAAAGGGAAGGGAAAAGGAAAGGAGGGAAGGGAGAGGGGAGTGAGGGGGAGAGGGAGAGGATAGGACAGGAGAGGAGAGGAGAGGAGAGAATAAAAATAGTAAAAAAAAAGATTAGAAATGATACACTATTTCTTTAAACAAAATGACAGGAATTAAACAATGGTTGTTATATTGTATACTGCTATTTTCAAATTAGTTGTTCAGATTACCAATTATACACATGCAAAATTGGTTAAAAATTAAAAATAAAAGCATTCAAACATTAAGAAATTATATAAACTCTATTCTAAGTGTACCACATGAAGATAAATGTACAAGGGTTCAGGGAGTTTTAGTAGTTAAGTGTGTTAATCCATTGCCAAAAAAAGGTCTCACATGTTCAGTTGTTTTTTTCTTTAATTTTTTAAAATGTATTTAGTACGGGGTCTGACTACACAGATCAGACTCCGAGCGATCTTCCTGTTTACAGTCTCCCAAGTGCTGGGATTACAGGCACGAACCACAATGCCTAGTTTAGTTGCAGTTTCTAAAACTCAAATGTACAAACAGCACATGAGTAGAGAGCACTGTGATGAGCTTTATAATGAAAACTTAGTTATTGGTGTCTAATGAAAGCACGGAAGACTTCCAAGTAAAATTTTAGACATAGGAGGGAACTAAAGAACCAGCTAGAGAAGCTGATTACTTTCCTTTAATACCCTGTTCTCAAAAGAAAAGAATACTTCTATTTCTTTGTAACTCTCATTAACCATTAATTGTTCAAGAGAAAAACTGTATGATACTCTTATTTTTTACTTCTTGAATTGATTGGTACCAATATAATATATCCTTTTGTCATATTAGTAAAAAGAAAAGCTGTGCTCTACAAGTTACTATTTAATTAAATATAATGTAATAAAAACAGTTAATAATTTTTATCCTGAAATTCCCTGTCCCACACTCAATATTAATTAAATATTACTATTATAAATGGATTCATAATGGAGAAATAATCAAAAAATGCAACCACCTATGCCAATTCTATCGGGCTTCATTACTGATATATATTACCACTTTATTTCAGCATATTCAGCCAGATTCTGAGAGGAGTGGACTAGTTGATTCCTTGCACTTAGTCCTGTTTTCCCTGAGGCATAAATGTATGTGAAGGAGTCCTAGTGTATTCATTCATTCATTTAACAAATGTTGATTGCTTCACTGCTTTGTACCAAGTATTGTGCTATGTGTAAGAACCAGAATATGGGGATGACCCAGTTCACAACCCAGGAGTGGAGGCAGATAAATAATAGCTGCAATATATTGAGGTAAGTGCTAATACAAGTGCCTCACACAGAAAATGTTCTTAGCTAAGTACAGTGGCTCATGCTGGTAACTCCAGGACCTTGAGGCCGGGGCAGGAGTATCGCAGTTTTGCATCCCTTTTGGGAAACTTAACAAAAAAAAATAAAAAGATCTGGAATGTAACACAGTGGTGGTGCACCTCTGGCTTCAATCATCAATATGAGAAAGAAAGGAGGAGGACGGACAGAATATTCGTAACTGTGTGGCTGGGCAGGGCGAGGCACACAAAGCGCTCACATCTCCCTTCCACCCCCCACTAGCACCATCCAGAAGATGAGTTTCCCTGCAGTGAGTTTTGCCATTTTGCAGTAAAACGAGATAAATGTTTCAAAAATTAGTTTCCATAAAATTAATCTTAGCCATTTAAAAATGTTTTTACCCTAAGACTGTCCCAACTCTTTTATGTCCCTTCTGAAGTGGTGGATAATATGTGACAGAGCTGCTCTCACTCCTCTCCTTCGTTGCTCTAATACGCAATATCACTATGTGGGGTCTTCAAAACAGTTCTGAAATTTCCCTTGTCAGTTAACCCCCACATGCCTGGAATCACTTGTGGCATCAAGACCAACCGGAACATGCATAGAGCAAGCAGCCATGAGGGCTGGCGTCTCCGCTGACCGTCCACAACAGCGGTTTCCTGTGCAATAGGATCAAGGGTAGCACTGAGTGAATGAATCAAAACATCAAAATGGAACATTCTAAAGGGCGCACATTTCTACATGAACCATCGCAGATGGTCTTTGTTTAAGTTATGGATTTTCTAGTTAAAGTCTTACTACTCCTTCTGGCATGAGCTGGGCCTACAATGAATGGCCCAGAATGTTCCATTTTAGGGTGAAGGTTTCTCTTTGCAGGCCAGGGGTCGAACTCAGTTCCTTGCACTCACCAGGCACACATTTGTGCTGCTGAGCTATATTCCTGGCCCTAAGAATGTACCATTTTTGTTCATTATAACATAATACAACTTAAAGACACATGTGAAATAAAACGACTGTACAGGTAATGTACAATTTTATCATTTTCCCCCAGGTTTCTATGGTCTGCCTCAGGCCTCTTTGGACAGGCAGTTTTGCATCACTTACCTTAACTGTCATCAAAACATTCCATTTAGTTTTCATGGACCAATTCTCCTGCCCCATTCAAGCTCATCACTTACCTAATACTTGCACCACTATGGTTACAACTAAGTAAACCAACTAAAGAGTGAAGAAAACTGACCCTTGGTTTGCCAGCTGTCCAACAGGTGGTAGTGCGAGGACTCAGCTGTCCAACAGGTGGTAGTGCGAGGACTCAGCAGGGCTGAGCACTCTCCACTCTCAAGAGAGCAGCATCTGGGGCCCACATATCACACTCTGAGTGTCAATCACCTAAACAGTGATGCTCAGTCCTGCGTGCACAGTAGTCACCTGAGGGCCACCTTGGGAGATTTGAACTCCAGTGGTCCATGTGAGGCTGTGGCATTGTAACTGGAAAAGCTTTCCAGATGACTATAATGTACTAGAATCTATCCAAGAGTCTGAACATTCCACAAGGTTCGAGAATCAGATCAACTGTCTCATAGGGAGAGGGGAGAATGCCTGTTATTCTACCAAATCAATTCCTTAATTGAAATGAGTTAAGATAAATACTATTAATATAATGAAAGGATGCCACATTCTTGGCTGATATTTCTCAGGTTCAACATATTTTAATGTGTTGCTTTTGTTTATTTTTTTTTAAATTTCAATGTTATTTAATTTTTTTTCTTATCATAAAATGTTATTCTTCTTTGAGTTTTTTTTCTGTTTGTCTATTTTGAGACATGGTCTCATTCAGTCACTAAGTTCCCCAGGTTGGACTCGAAAATGTGCCTCAGCCTCCAAGAGTACTGGGATAACAGGTGAGCTGCACCATGCCCAGTTTTGTTTCATTTTTAAATGACTTCTAAGGATTCTGATTTCCACTGTACAAAAATCCATTGAATGCATGAAACAACATGTAGATAATTAGAAATCATCATTGTGAGAGAACAGCTTAATTAACTTTTGCAAGTATATGTCCATGATGTAAAACTGTTTCATATGAGATTTATTCAGTAATTATTTTGGTCCCTTGAAACACATTAAAAAATGATCAACTGCCATATTGTAAGTACAGTTTAATTGGTACCAAGTCATACTTATGCATTTACATGTTACCCATTGTCTACGGATTTAGGGCTTTCACAGCAAAACTAAGTTGTTGTGACAGAGAGTATATGGTCCCTGGAGACTAAAATATTTACTATATGGACCATGACAAGAAGAGTCAGCTAACCCCAGACATAAAGGAACCACCATGGAACTCAGCCATCCCCCCTCCTGGCGAACAGCATACACTTGTACCTGATAATTCCACACAGATTTTTAAAGGCCATTTTAAAAATCAATAAAACTCTCTAGGTTTCTTGTTAATGATATCTCATTAGATCTCAGAAAAGTCACTGCTCTCAGGAACACCTGAAGGTTGGCCAAAGTGTGGCGACAGACTCAGCAGGAAGTTGAAATGCAGCTCATAACCAAGCAAGGCAGTGAAGAGGAATTCATGATGAATCCAGCTCTAGGGAGTGAAGCTGGTCCCGAAATGGATTCCGTCTCTAATTCCCTTTTGTGCTGGGTTTGTGCCAGCCATAGATCTTTTTAACACAGAGGCGGCTCCTTGCACTTAAGCTCCAATCTTTCAGCAGGAGAGTTTCTAAGGCACAGCTTCTTTCACATTATTCAAACTGGTCCTACTAATCGATTGTCTTTTGTTTAGAGTCCAAGATGGAACATTATCCTTTTCATCAATTTTCCCAGCAGTCCGCAAATGTACTATTTACTGTGCATGGAGTTCTACTTAAATAACATTCAATCATCTTCCCAACAAATTTCAGTGAGCAATGTTCCTTGAGATGCTGAACAACCTGTAATGCTATTCATTGTGCAGAATGCTCCTAATGACAAGTGGCTAATGGAGGAACTCTTCAGGCCTATAATTTCTGTCGATGAATTTTCTCAACAGTGTTGAAAAAAGAACATGACTATTTGCAAATGAGTAGATCATCCATTTCTACTAGCTATTCTTAAAGCTGCCTTTGTTCAGGCTCTATGGAAGGAGATGATAAATCAATTGTATTATGGATTATTTGGGGGAGTATAAAAATTTCATTAAAGCATGTATAGCCACATATTTATGTATATATGTATACATATTATGTAATGTACATATATGGAGAGAGAGAGAGTCCATTTCATTTGAAGCAGTGGCTACATTAAAAACTATCATTGATTATTTTTATTCAGAGTTTCTCTAAATGAGCAAGCTCTGTAGATGAAAGGCATTGTTATTTAAAACATGACTATTGATGAAACTGGAGGACGTATTGTTTAGCAAAACAAGCCAGGGGCAGAAAGGCAGAGAGTGCATGTTCTTTTAACATGTGAATGCTGAAGAAGTAGAGTTCACAGAAGAGCAGAATCATGATCAGCAGCAATGAGTAAGGACAAGAGGAAGAGCAACAGGAAGGCTGGGTGACCAATGCTGACGTGCAGGTAAATCAGAAGAAGAGGTTCTGGTGTTCCATACCCCAGTAGGGTGGCTTGAAGTCATAAAAATTTATCATATTTTTATAAAAATATAAAAGAAAGGATTCAAAAGGTTCCCAACACTGAAATGATAAGTGTTGAAGAAGATGGAAATGCTAATTACCCTGATTTGATTATTACTGTATATATGTATCAAATTATCAGACCATATCCCATAAAATTGTACAATTCTCACATACAAAACCAAAACTGATTATCATTCTGCTTAAATAAAAACCCTTATAGAAATTATATAATTCTGTAAAGTAGTCATACCTCATTTGACTAGTATGAGTTTTGTCTTTTATGGTTACACTGAAATACAAATAATGCACATGTTGAGCATTCATAGTAAGAAGTACTTTCACTGAGCAAATGAAAATACGAAAGACAGTTCTCCTAAGTAAAAGTGGCCCTTTGTAGGAGTTGGTTTTCTTAGTAGCCTCTGCCAAGCTTTTACACCAGAAGTAAGTGGGAATGGCTGGTGCCCTATGGCACAGCCTCAGCACCACAGCTTTATTGTCGTTAAAGCAAGTGGCAGAGTTAGTCCTGCCAAGCATACACTTACTGGCATGGATGCGAATCACTCAGCTTACAAAATGCCATTCTTTCGGTTGCTGTAGGCTCAGGGAATACTAGCCTTCAGCCCTCTGTGCACCCAGGGCTATGTTCCAGCAGCAGGTTTCCACTCATCATAACCTACATTTCCTTTGTTAAGTGAGGGAAGCACAGGCTAACAGGAAGTCCCAGTTTAAAAGCACGTTCCTGAAGGGCCAAGCTGCTGGCTTGCCACATGTTTATACCCCAGTCACTGAAGGGCAGAGGTGCTGTACCACCTTTCTAGACAATTTACTCAGGTCAAATTCCACTCATTTCACACATGAAAAGACACAGTACTTTTACTAAGCCCGGTATCAATTTAGACAGCAATTTGTAAGTGATTATCTTATACTAATTCTCCTAATGCATTAACTACAGGATCTTTGAAATGCCAAGTCAATACCTCTTGAAGTTGTTCTTGATTAAGATACTTCATCTAACTGTCACTAGAATGTAAATTTCATTACTGAATGGTACAAACACACATCATGCCATCCATGGGGATGTATTTAAAATAAATTAAAGATATAAAGGAAAATATATAGGCTTCTGAGCACCCTAATACATGTACAAAAATTAATTGCACAAAGAGAAGGAAGGATTCCCTCATGCTGGGATGTTAGAAAGGCTTCACAGAGGAGTGATATTTTAATGGAGTCTCAAAATTCACCAGGAAAAAAAAGAATTGAACACAAAAGAAAACCAGGCTGACATAATGGCTTATATAAAAGCAAATGGACAGAACTAGCCTGCATGGTCATGCATGGCCTGTAAGAGACTCAGAGTAATTGAAATATGGAGGAAATAAGGGGGGAAGTGGGCAAGGAAACACAAGGGCCGTGAGTGACAAATGGCTTGGGCATCTTTGTACACTCCCGCCACTCCACCACATCCCATGGCAGGAGGCAGTGGAAGAAGCACGGGTCTCCTGCTTAGAACCTGCCATTTGGTCATCCAACCTTCATCATTTTCTAAAATATTCATTCACAGACATGGCTCATCCATATACAAGTTCCGAGGGCCCATCTCACACCTCTGAAGGAGGCTCAGGAATCTGTGCTTTGTGAATCACTGCTTTGAATACAACATTATGTGCATGAATTCACCTTGGTAAAACACGTTATAACTGAAGGTTAGTTCTTTAAATCTTATTGCTTCCAAAAAAGGAAAAAAAGTGAAAGAGAGAGGGTGACCTGGTGAGTCTGAAATAGTTAAAACATAAAACCTTTACAATCCTTTAGCCGGGTTGCACCATTTGTAGAGGGAAGAAGAAGAGATTATCCAAAGGTAAGCGACTTCTCTTCCTTTGAAGCAATATTGGTGTAGTGTGAATCAGACCATTCATGCAGAGAACAAAAGCACTTTTGATTCCAGGGGCCAGTTAAGATGGTAACTTAAATAAACAGGGAGGAAAGGAGATATGACAAAAGGTCAACTGAGTCATAGCTTCTTGAGCTTCAACCGAAATAGTGCCTAAGGCTGAACAGCTGAATTGAGTTTGCAATTATTCACCCTTCCAGAGGTTCCCAGCCTGAAGTCCTCAGATCTGTGCAACACCTCAGAGGGTTCTGGAAGCCATTCTCAGGACTTTCAGATGTCCAGCAGAGTGCTTTTTAAAGTACGGTTCCAAGACAGGAAAGGTCGGAGCCATCCGGGTAGTGAGCTTGGTGCTTACTAATAAGATTCCAAGATCATCCCACGTGATTATTTTTCAGATTGTTTGGTGTGAGACTTGAGCATCTGTCTTTCTTTTAAAACATTAAGTGATTTTGAGAGAACTCACTTGTAATGAGACTATCTAAAATATTCCTAACTAGCATCATAAACTCCTCTGCTTTGGCCAAAACGATCAGGTCAGTGTGAGTTGCCTTTCTTAGCTCAGGCTAAGCAGAAGTTCTAATAGCCAGATATATCTGATTAATAAAAATGAAGACATGTTTCTGTGTAATGAAGTATGTTTGCCCAGTAAAATAAAATCTATCGAAGACTGTCTACACAGGAATTTCTTGTAACAAAAATTTTGATAGAAAAATATTTCAGATGACTTAACCTTTGGCTGTTCTCCTCTCTTACTCTCTGTTAAATAAATTTTGTCTAGGAATATGAGAGTATAAAAATACTAGAAGCAATTTCCTCCTCTTCCTCCAACATTTCTCCCCTTTTACTGTCCATAAGACACACATTTTTCAAATGGAAATGATTCTAATTGCTATTGATTCCATTTGGTGCTTGGAAATGGTTCCAGATATCTGGTGTCCAATGAGAGAATCTAGACTTCTGAAATAATTTTTCTGGAGAACAAAATACCAGGGACCTACCTCTCCTTGGTATTTCCAAAGCCAGGTTTTTTCAGGATTTGCCAAGTGGTTCCTGAGTGTTTTTTCCTAACAACAATTACCAGTTAAATGACTTTTAGAAATTCTGACTTGAAAAGTGATCAGGAAAAGAGAATGTGCTAAAATTTTAATGACTAAAATTTAGTCCCCACTGGGTTATCATAATGACTAAAACCAGATTCCTGCATATGTGCACACAACATTCAGAGGCACCCAGAAGGAATAACCAGATATGTACGCCCTTCACTGCAGGTGGAGATGGCCTCAAACACTGTAGGAAAACGGCACGGCTATATTACTACTTCTACACATAGAAACATGCTTCTGTCATTTATTATGCTAATTCAAAGCATTTGTATTATTCCTTACTTTAATTAGTCAAAATGTCTGGTGATGAGCAGACATTTAGGTAAATAAAGCCTTGCAAAAACTACTAGTGAAACGCAACTGGGCTTGATCAAATGCAACTTTACAGCCCTTGCCATCTGATATTTTAATCAGCGCTACTGAGAACCTCAAGAATTTAGCTTAAACTAACACATGCATACACACACACACACACACACACACACACACTCAGGTTAAGGGGGAGGCAGAGCACGATTTGATCATTCTCTTGGCACTAGTAAGTATATTTTCATCTTAGGAACATTTAAAATTAAGCATAAAACTTTATATCTAAACAAGATATACTATTGTATGAAGAAAGCTGGGAATATTTGAAAATTTTTTAGTCTTCTAGTGTTTAATAATCCTTTTATTATCATAATATAACAATTATTATCTCAATTTAAAATGTGTTCAAGAACCTGACTTAACTAGTATTTTTATTTTTATTTTTATTTTTATTTTACAGCACCGGGGACTGAACTCAGGACCCTACACTTGCCAGGCAGGCACTTATTCTACTGAGCTATCTCCCCGGCCTGTAACTAGCATTAAATATATAAAAAGCTTTCACAGTTAATGCCTTTTTAGAAGTTTCCAGATCTATATAATGCATAAATGTGGTTGAAAATATTTAATGGTATTTCCATCACTGATATTTAAGCGGTAATAAATATTATTCAACAGTCATGAAAGTAGTTAAAATTTACTAGGTTTTTAATATACAATAAGATTTTCAAATTGAATTTTTAAATAATAGAACTTTACTTTTGTATTCTTAATTTTACAAAACTGGATATAAATTCTGTGATTAAAGTACACCTAGGCATTGATGGCTTTCTTTAAACACATAAAATTCACCACACAGCCCCAAAGTTCATTATTAATGGCATTGAACAAGCTGCCCATTTACTAGCTTGCAAAGGGTCTTGCAGCACTTTGCACTTAGTAATATTAGAATATCTCCCTTAGAGCCCACAGAAAGGGGAGTCTAGCACCTCTGTCTTAAGGCCTCCAGCATGAACCTGGTGCTGTCAGAATCAGTGTCTAAGCCTGCAACAATTATAGCAATCGTGTAATTGAATTCACAGATGAAAAAACAAACAGAGAGGCAAGGGAGCTGACTAGTCTAGCATGACTCTAGAAATCAGCAGTGGAAACAGGATTAAATACAGATCTCAAAACTCCCAATTGAGGGCTCTTTTCAGTATTAATGAATATTTCTTAAGTGCTTGCTATTAACCAGGCCCTAAAAAACTCTGAGAATACTGCAGTAATTATGACATTAATTTCTTAGATGATGGAAACTGATGCTACATACATATACAAAGGAGAAAATGGGAGTGATTCTAAATGTTTTTAAACTGAAGAAGGGGTCATGAAGGAAAGTGTACATCCAGCAGGGGGTTGGTGGCTGAGATGTGACACTATTATTTAGCATAAATGGAGGAACATCATTTCTACATCATTAACATTGTCATTGGGACCTGAATAATGAACAAAAGCTGCCAGTGTAAAGGAAGACCAAAAATCTTCCTCTTACTTGCCAGGTTCTTGATTGGAGCCACTGTCATAAAAGATTTATGAGAAAAACAAGTTTGTAGCATGGGTACCATGCAGGGAACACATAGGAGTACTCCATGACCAGAACTGCAAGAGGTGGCTTGCACTTTGCTTATACAGCATTATCAACAAACAACAGGAAATTTGTTGGAAAGAGTTTCAGGTTTTCAAGAGTGAGAAGCTCTGAGAGTGCAAGTGCAGACGCTCCTTGACTTGAGATCAGGCTGCATCCCTATAGCCATGTGTAAGTCGAAAATGCTGTAAGTCAGAGGTGCATTTGATATCACTAACCTACGAAACAATGCAGAGTTCTGCTTGTTCATCCCCAGTCTTTAGCTGCTGGAAGCGGTAGCTTGCTGCCTCTGTCTAGAGTCACAAAACAGCATCATCAGCACATGCTTAGCCCAACAAAAGATCAAAATTCAAAATATGACTTTCACGGGATGAGTATTGCATTGTAAAGTCAAAAAGTTGTAAGATGAACCATCTATTTGTTTCCAGCCTTCTCTGTGACTGCTTAGGATGGACAAGTGTCTGGAGTTGTCTCCAGTAAAGCAAAGTGGGAAGTAGAGAGAGCTTTTTTCTTTTCTTTTTTTTCTTTCTTTCTTTTTTTTTTTTTTTTTCCAGTATCAGGGATTGAACTCAGGCCCTTGCACTTGCCAAGGAAACACTTATTCCACTGAGCAATCTTCCCAGCCCCCAAGAGCTTTTTTCTTATTTGCTACTTTTTACTTATCTTCAGCTCAAAATAAAACACTGGCCAGAGATGCATGTTTAGGAGCAACAGCTGCTGTCTTTCATCAGCAAAGAGCAATGGAGATAACACTGCAGGTAACACAGACGGTGGCAAGAACAAACATCCTAGGATGGAGGTAAGCCTGGAAAATGTGCAGATGAACATGGAAATTTAATGGTCAGCAAGGTTGCTTGATTTTATTCTAAAGGTAACATGGGACTTGCCTCAGTTACTTTTCTTTCGCTGCTGGGACAAAATACCCAACACTCAAAATTAAGGAAGAAAAGCTTTGTTTTGCTCACAGTTAGTAAAGGTTAAATCCAAACTTGGCTGGCATTGTGCAGAATGGCACATGGCAGAGGGCAGCAGTTCATTGTGGCAGAAAACAACAAAGAGCCAAGGGAGGAGCAGAGGCTGTGGTGCCTGGCAAGCCTTTCTCCCTTCCCCATATTGTATGCAGATTATCCCCCCAGGGTGGGTGCAGCACTCACACCCATAATCCCAGCATTGAATCATGAATTCATCACAGACTCTGGAAGCCTGCCCCAATGACTGCATGAGGCTTTGAGGGGACACCTAGACACAGCACAACAGGGCTGCTGGAGAACACTGAGCAAAGAGGGACATAATCAAATTTAGCTTTTAAGGAATTGACCTAGTTGTTATGAAGAGAGTATTTTGTAAGAACTTGAGACTAGAAAGAAGAAGCTGTCTCAGCCCTCCAGGTGAGGATGATGGTGACGTAAACCACGAGATGGCTTAGCAGACGGGAAGCAGTAGGCACATACTGGATTTAGGTTGAGGATAGGACCTGCGTATATCAACATATCCTTTTTTATGTGAATAATAGATTTCTTTGCATCCTGCTGGTGGTTTCAGTATGATGGTTAATGAAAAGTCAGTAGTAATAGTTTGCAAAATTTAAGAACCTTACATACTTAAAAATTAGAAAAGGACAGGAAGTTTTAGTTGTTTTCAAATGAACATGTGCCCAGCAATAGATACAGCCCACCTTAAGTTCCCTCATCAGTCAGAGCCTCTGAGGATGGTGCCTGGGAGCTGTATGTTCAAGTGGCTCAGGGACAGCTGTACAAGGAGAGAAGGCTCTGCACAGAAAGAACCCTGGATCCAAGTTCTGGACCCAAATTTATCAACTGTGTGATATCCAGCAAGTTATCTGATTACTTTGATCCTTGGTTTTGTTGTCTAAAAAAACTGGACAGGTCATTTTAAGTGCCTAAAATATCTTGAACAATGTCTGATTGCATGCTAGGAATTCAGAAAGAATAGTTACTCTTCTTAGCTTTTTTCTGTTATCTCTTTTATTTTCCTAATGAGATTAAGACAGATTAAACAGCCCTTTGAGCCTATAAGAAACTGTATAATGTTAGAACATTTTCTTGGAGGCTGGGAGGATTTCAATTATAATGTAAATATCTTCTGCTGTGCCTGCAAATATTTAGGATAAATGGGCACTTATCAGAGGTGACCTAGAGCTCTGACTTCAAAGTTGGTCTCTTATGACCTTGTGCAATTATAGCCCCTAATACTAAGCATTGTCTTAATTAAAACTTTTATTCTGAGAGAATCTAGGACAGGGAAAAGCCGGAGTGGCCCCTTGGATGCTGAAATTATTCAGAGTAAAATAAGAGCCTCAAGGTCAAGGGCTATTTAACCGAGCTTCATAGAGATATTTTCATAGTCTCAAAATCTGAAAATTAAAATCATTCAAGTAAATATAATTCTGGGCATAATATTCAATTCAGGTCAGTTCAGTCAGTTCTAGCCTCTTTTCTCTGGTGAACACCTATAATTTGTAATATGTATCTAAATGTTCCCTTTTTGGTATCTTCAGCTCTACAATTAAGGGGAGAACAAATCATATAATAATTTGCTGGTTCTGAACACAAATATCACTACGTTGCATCTTCGGGGCCTTTCATCAGACTCTGTCGTGTTGGAGTTTCACCTTTGTTACCTTAAAGGTCAAGTGCCTCTACTTCTTGTGGATGGATACCAGTAGCCCTAGCAAGTGAGCAGATAATTTTCGAATGCTTTTTGTTTTTCCCTTACTCTCACCTCTCAGCTCTGTAACCATGGAAGGAATTCACATATCTCTTATCTTCAAAGAATCTTGCAAACACAATTACTACCTCATCTCAAACAGCACTGAGCATAGATGATATACCAAGACTGTACACTGTCTTTCTTGCCTTTCAACAGTGTAGCATAACATTGGCAGTAAGAAACTAGTGGAGAGTAATGACAATGTTACACAGCTCACTATTCCATGGATTCTAACATCTTTTATAGGGCACACTGAATTAGTCTATCCTGATGAATTCTACTCGAAATGGTTTTTAGTCAAGTCCCCTCACAAACAAACCTGTGCAGGGGAAGAGAGAAAAGTCAGGAAAAAGAATTAAGTTGTGTTATGCACATATGTACCAGCTGACATTTGGAATAAAAACACCACACACCACAAATAGACACTAATGAAAATTTTGAGAATATATCCATGTGGAGATTTTCCTGTCAGGAATATCATGTCTGCATCTTGTACTATGAATAACTACTATGAAGACAACAATATTCAATGTACTAATTATTGTAACTGTCCTACTAACCTGTTTTGAAACTGTTGCATTACTATTTGTTTCTCAATAAAAAAAATTTTTAAAGGTTTATTTATTTATTTGGCAGAACCAGGGATTGAACTCAGGCCCTAGTGCTTGCCAGGTGTTTCTCAATAAAATTAATAAAAGAAAAAAGAGATTTTTCTGTCAGTATATTCATGTGTCTTGTGCTATTTTGCACAAAATAGTAATTAAAACACAATATTAAGCATGCATTGGGCATAGTGTAATCCTAATAAAATCTTATAAGGAAAGTACCTCTAATATCCCACTTTACAGATTGGTAATGGAGGACCAAGAAGTTAAGTAACTTGATAAGTATCACTAGTAATGATCAGGAATGCAGTGGAAACGGCTCTATAAACTAGTTCCTACAGTTTTTCAACCTTGACACTATTGACATTTTGATATTTTGGACCAGATAGACTTTGATACTAGGGGCTGGATTAGCAGTGCAGGCTGATTAGCAGTATCCTTGGCCCCACCTACTAGCTTCCAATAGAGCCAATATCACTATATACTTCACCCCTTTATGACTACTAAAACTGTCTCCAGATACTGCCAAATGTCCCCTAAAGTACTACCTACTGAGAGTCACTGCACTACCCCATAGTATTGTTGAATTGAAAAAAAAAAAAAGTATGAACTAGGTCTATAATTGTAGAAGAGAGATTCCCCTCCCCTGAAAGGGTGAATATCAACAACTGGTCAAATGGAAGCTCATTGAAAATGTTAATACTGACCGTAACTCGGACATGCTTGCTCTGTCCCCTCTCCTTTTCTCTTCCTTAGTTGGAAAAGTTCTCCTCTCACATCACAGCTTGTTTAGCTGGTAGTTTCACTCTTTCTTTTACATCTCTATCTGAGGTATTAGAGGAAATGTGCATCTAAGGAGAATCTCAAAAACAAGCAACAGGGTACTCCAAGATCTTTTAGTTGCATTTGCTTTCAGAAAGAAAGCATCTTCTTCTCTTTCCACTTTCTTCCCCACCACTCTCCTGTTTTGTGCTGGGAGCACTAAACTATATACCCAATCCTCTTCCACTTTGAGATAGGGTCTCACTAATTCACTGTATTGCCTTGACTGGCCTTGAACTGGTAATCCTTCTGCTTCAGCCTCCTCAGGAGCTAGGATTTACAGACATGTACACCACACTTGTCTTCCTTCTTTACTTTTAGCAAGCTATTGTTGCCTATTCCCTAAAGAGTAGGTCAAAAGTGTGTGGCTCACTGGATTCTAAAGACTTCTGTGGGTATATAGTGCTACTCAAGTTCTGCCTGGTGCTGTGCACAGGAAGGCACTTGATAGTTTTTCACTGTTCTTTGCTGCTTTCTGGAATGAAAAATGTTGGTTTGAAAATAAGGAAGATATATTCTCTGCTTCTCAACTCTCTATAATCAGGAGGATGCTAGTGATGTTGAAAACTGCCAAAGTGAGCATGCCTTGTGGCCAATGTCTAATGAACAAGAAGGAAATCGCACCTGATCAATAAACAATGGTGGGACTGTTTTCATAAAGCATGTTTTCTGTGGACTCAACCCAAGCAAAGCACACCATACATAAACCATCAGCCAGTGTGATAGTTTTCAGAAACCACATTATGCTTAAATGGAATAAAAACACTCAAGTCTGGATAGTCAAGCTTTTGAAATTTCTTACACTGTTGGAATTTTTTTCCTTAAGATCATAATTTTGTTCAATATTGTTGCAATACATATTATTCAGTATTTGGCACAAGCTTGGAACCATAATGCTTGTCTCACACACACACATACACACACACATGCTCACACTCAACGTCCCCGGCAGTCACTGGAGTAAAATTTTCAGTAAGGTGGAAAGGAATATTCCATTGTTCCTTCTGCAAAAACAACCTTGAGTAATAGCAACCAGGGTTAGGTAGCCCTGAGTGTGCTACCTCACTGCAAGGAAAATCAGACTCCTCTGCAGTGTAGAGCTTGGAATCCTAGGTAAGCTCTCAGGTCACCTGCAACTAGATATAGGGTCCTGTGATAGTTTTACACTTATTTTTACCTAAAATTTATTGAGCTCTTATTATATCTCAACAACTGTTCTAAACACTTTACATTCATCGTCACATATAAATTTCAAAACAGGTCGCCACAATACGAAGAGGAATAATTCTACAGTTTAGATCACTTTTTCCAAGCAGTGGTAGGCGTCTCCCATCGAGGCAGGTGGAGAATGATCTAGATAGCACAGGGCACAGGCTGCTGCAGCCTCCCTGACTCCCTTAGCAGATGCCACAGGGCCTGGCACCTAAAGGGAAGTCAGCAAACACTGATCAGATGTGGAAAATAAAGAACGAAGCTGAGAGTCTTTCTGATAGAGTGTATCAGCGAGAACGGGAAGGCCAAGTATGTGAGCTGAGAGCTCACTCAAAATCTACATTCTGAGTTTCAAGGAGACTAAGGCTCTAGTTATTATATGAGTTTTTGATGCGTCAAGATTACCTTTCACTTGATTTTTAAAAATAAATGACTTCACAAGATGGAAGAATTTTTAAAATAACATGCGCACTCTGGCATCTCACTGATGATTTTGGAATGCATGAGAGTTTCATTTTCTAATCCTGGTTCATATAATCAGAGAACACATATTGGACAGACTATATTTAACTGCAATCTTATTTTGAAGCTTTTTACAAAAAGGAAAACTTTGGTAGATATCTCAGAAACCATGTTTTTGTCAAATGAAATAATGTTTTCTGATACTTTTGACCAACATCAAAGAGGAATGTATTTTGGACCAGGAAAAAATACCATTTAAATGCTATGGTGCATTTAAATTCAAATGACCCTTTTGAAATACATAAACAATGTAAAAAAATATATCAGTGCAAACTAAATTGGGATTCAAATTTTAGTAATGTGTTGTTGCTTTTCTCATTGTTAATTTTCTCCTGTATTTTTTCATGTCATGTTTCCATAAAATAAGGGAAATTTTTACAGTGTTAATGTAAAAATCACCACTCACTTAAGCATGAGTACTTAAAAATAATAAAAGCATTGAACTCTGTCATCTCCATCTGGCCTGGTTCTATAGCACTCCTCAAGTCTCCTGTGTTCAGAGGTGGTCCTGTCAGAAGAGGTCACTGGGGCTGACTGGGAGGGTAGATTTTCCTCCCCAGCTCCTCCCTTCACTCCCTGCTTCTGGGCTGCCCGGAAGTGAGTAGCTGTCCTCTGCCAGGTCCTCTGCCATACCCTTACCTTGCCCTTGGCCTTGGAGCCAGCCAACTATGTCCTGAAGTAAATCTTTCCTACTTTAAGTCATGGGTGTTCCATATTTTGTCCCAGTGATAACAAAATGATAAAGACAATGTCAAATGTTAATTTTTTAACAAAAGTAATCAACCCACAGTGTTTCTATATTCTATAATGATACTAAAATCATTATAGTTATCATTAAAATAATGAGATCTACACTCAAAAACATGTATCTCTAATCTACACGTTGTTTTCATTCTGATATACATTTACGTCACTTTAATTTTTTAATAGCAAAGCTTTTGTTCCTTTTAGTTTTGGTGATAACCTTGAATCCTATAACCCAATAACTAAAGACATGAAAGAAACTGAGATCCAAAGGTAACCAAGATGAGCTTTAGGGAAAAAAAATTATCTAGCTACTTTTTCTTCCCCTGAATACTTAAACTTTCTTTGGTTACCTCTTCAAGGAGTCAGTCCTTAATAAAGAATTTTTTCATAACCATAACTAACCTTCACCTATGTGAAGGTTATCTTTCCATTTAAAAAATGTTCTATAGAGGATTTTGACCAATAAACAATTGATCTTAAACTAAAAAGACATAAAAATAGTCATTTTCTATTAGTAGTTCACTCATCCATTTCTTCAAATGTTTGCTGATTTCTATAGTATGAACATTGTACAAGGCTTTGTAGGTCCACTAATGAACAAATTCAGTCTCTAGCCTTGACCTGACAGAAATGATTAACTAAGGACACAGCTAATTACTGTAATCAGTGACAAGTACTGTAATCCGTACTGGCACCCATTCTTCAGGGGTCTGAGAAAAAATTCCCACTGGAAACAATTTTGTCTCTGCTAAAACCTGAGAGAGCAGAAAAAATTGAGGGGGAAAAGGGCAGAGTGGGGAGCAGGAGAGATTCAGGTAGGGGATGTGTTTCACAGAGGAGACAAGATTGGCAGGTGAAGCAACGTGTCCACCAGGAATTACAAGCTGTTCCCATAGGATAAGTAGACTTTTGTCCCTGTTATGACCTCCAATTTGCAATTTCTTTTGACATGGATAAGATAGTTAAATGACTGCTGGGATCTTATACCCTATTTGGAAATATTTTTCCAGCTCTCACATGTGATGGCGGTATTCCGTTGTTTCCTCATGTCACGCTCTCCCCCTCCCCACGATTTTTGCAGTCTGGCTGCTTCAAGGCCCACAGCTGCCTCTCACGACATTGTGATCACACTGCAGGGCCAGTGAGACCAGCTGAGAGGGCTGTTGTCTGCTGCATACTGCTTACAGTTCAACTCCCAGCTGCCCACACTTTTTCAACCTACAGAATTCCATTTTTCTCCTATTAGGAAGAAAAGGATTACAAGATTAGTTTCATGATACCACTTCTAGCCTGCCATATATAGTAGGAGGAAATAACGAAACATGATTTCTATGACAACTTTTGTCACTCAGGCCAGATTCCTCACTAAGCAGGGAGAAGGGGTCTCAACGTAGGTAGATCAAGGACTACTCTGACAGCTAAGAGCTATAGGATCTGATATCTCTTTAAGCACCCACAAACAGTAATCATCACAGTGTGGAAATAAGGTACAAAACAGTTATTCAAGTTAAAAAAACAAAACAAAACAATAGCATGAGACTCTGAAAGTCTGTCCTTTATGGGTCCTTAGACAGTGGAAATGTTTAGGAGATGCTTTTAACCATGTTCCCTCTTAGCCTTGACTTTAACTGCATGAGAAAACTTTATCAAAAATCTTATATTTAAGGTTCAATGCCCAAGCAGCCTTCCTGAAAACACACAATCAGAATCACTATCAGTAATACTAAATCAGAGATCTCTTGGGCATCAGAAGAAAAATGATAATGTTATCTCACTCAGCGTTAGCCACGCAGCATATGGTTTGAAGAATGCAACAAGGGTCTCCTGAGGAGACGTCCTCCCTTGATCCGTGCGGCAACCTACCGTCAACACTAGTATCATACCTGTAGGTCAAGCATGAAAATCTGTTGGAGTGTAATCGTATTCTCATATCCATTACAATTGCTGCTAAACAAATAATAACTAGAGTTGGCAGAGATGAAAAGAAGCTATAAGTCTTGTGCACTACTTGTGGGTGTTATGGTTTGTGTCTAGTCATCCCCCCCAAAGCCTCATGCAGTCATGGGGCAGCTTCTGGAGTTTGTGATGGATTGTTGTAGGTGTGGGTGCTACCCCTGCCCTGGGGAAGGCAATGTGCATTACAGTGTAAGGAGGGGTGAGAGCTAGCTAGCTGCCCAGCTGCTGCCACTCCCTTTGCTCTGCCATGAATGGCTGCCCTGTGCCGCCATGTCCTGCTCTGCCTGGCAGCCAGCTGAGTATGGACTGAAGCCTCCACTGACTGTGAGCTGAATAAACCTTTCCTTCCTTAATTTTTGGGTGTTGGATATTTGTCCCAGCAATGATAGAAGAGTAACTGAGACAGTGGGATTATAAAATGATATACTTGCTGTGTAAAATAGTGTAAAAGTAACCCCAAAAATTAAAAATAGAACTACCATATAATGCGACAATTGCATTTCTGGGAACACAGTCAAAATAACTGGAAGCAGAATTTGGAAGAAATATAATATTCAACACCCATGTTCAAGCAGCACTATTCAAAATATCCAAGAAGCAGAAACAGTTCAAATGTCAATCAGTGGATGAATGGACAAATCTACTACAGTAACATCATGGAATACTATGCTGCCTTAAAAAGAAAGGAAATCTTTCCACGTGCTATGACACGGATGAACGTCTAAGCAAAACGACCCAGTCATAAAGGATAATACTATACTTCACTTACAACAGGTAACTAAAGTAGTCATCACATAGATATGAAAAGTAGAATGAGGCCAGTGAGGTAGCTCAGCAGACTAAGTGCTCGCTTAGGCAAGCACAAAGACCAGGTACCGAATATGGACATGGTGGCACACACATGTAATCCCAACACTGGGGAGGCTGAAAATAGGAGGATCACTGTGAGTCTGAGCTGCATAGAAATACCCTGTGCAAAATACATTAAAAGAAAAAAAAAAGAAAGAAAGAAGAGTAGAATGGTGGTTGTCTATAGAAGAAATGAGAAATTGTTGCTTAATAAGTGTACAGCTTCAGTTTTGCAAGATAAAGTAGTTCTGGGGATCGGTTTTATAACAATGTGGATATATTGAACATACATAACTAAGAATGCTTGAGATAGTATATGTTGTGATTGTTACCACAATAAAAATGCAACCCTGTTCTGTATATATACTTTTATCAGGTTAGCTCTATTCTCTGAAGGGCAGATTCCTCAATTTTGATAAGAGAGAGAATCAGAGCAAGGAGATACTAGGGAAAGTGTGCCAGGGTACATCCCCAGAAGTCTCTGGGCTTCCAGGAGAAAGATGTGGCCTGGAAGTATTTCACTCAAGTGGGCATGGGGAGGTGATTTCTTGGAACTCAGGAAACACGCCAATGACCAGGGTGATATAGAGACATGGAAAGATGCAGTAACATAGATTCTGCTCTTCCTATTTTCCCTCATAAGGCTCTCCTTGGGTAACCTCAATAATTCATAGGCAGCAGCCTCACAGAGGCTGCCCTCTGAGAAGTTAAGAATTCCCTGACCTGGAGGGCTCTTTTGGCAAGCACACCACAGCTGAGCATCCAGAACCACACAGGAAGACTTCAAATGTTTCCCAGGAGCTGTGAACAGAGCCTGCTGAACTTTGTAGGTCCAGCTGGCAGTTATTTTTAGGGCACTCCTCTCTCCATGACTGACTGGGAATTATGAAATATGGAAGGAGACAGAACTGGGCTTCAGAGCCAGTGAAGGCTCCACTTTTAGGAAGCCATTGTAGCTGGTGAGAACCTCTGGCTGAGGCCCGGGAGATGGCTCAGTGGAGTGAGTGCTTGCCCGGCAAGCGCAGGGGCCTGAGTTCAATCTTTGGTTCTGAAAAAAGAAAAAGAAAGAAACTCTGGCTGCACTTTCTTTCTATCTCTCTGTGAAGGAAGAGATTTGAGCCTTAGGAAGCGTAAAGGACACATGGCCCCCAGGGGCTTCAGCTGTTGACCAGGATCCCTAAAAATGAGATGTTTCTATTTTTCTGGTGTTGCCCCTGGCAGGGTGAGTCCTCTCTGATGGGCTCTGAAGCCCTGCCTGGGGCCTCCCTGAGCAATCACCCACATGCAAGACTCCAAGCTTTGAACTGCTCATTGTGCTCAAGCTCAGACCACTCAGCAGGAAGGCCAAGCTGGCCTAGCCTGAAGCTCTAGGGTCTTCAGAAGGCACCTGACAGAGAAGCTCAGGGTGTGCAGAAAGGAAGTACAGGTGTTCTGCAGGGTCACAAACCTCAGACCATTCACTCAGGTACTGTGCATTTAAAACATTATGCATTAGTTATTTTTATTCTCATCAGAGCAATACCATTCCAATCCTGAGCCTCATTTTTATAGGACTGTGAAGAAGTTAAGCATAGTGCCTTCTTGGAGCCCTTTCCAAGGTGGAAAGCCCTGGGATGTCACCCAGCTGAAGGCAGGGAATCTCCTTGGTTGTCAGACAGGCTCACCCTGGCAGTGGTTAAGGCACTGATGTCCCAAACTTCTTTGCCAAGGCTGGAAATCTCAAGTGAGACAATAGAACCCAACCTACCTAAGGGTGCCCTGCTGTCAACATTTTCCTCCTGAGGCCTTGCCACATTCTGAGGAGGGTATAAGTTCTCTCCTTCCCAGTCTCTAGAAATATTTCCTTCCAACCACTTGGATACTTGTAAGCGCTGTCCTTCACAAGCTCTTGCTAGAATATCTTTCAACTGTTAGAATGTTACATAAAACAATACTTGACATTCCATGTAGGCCCATTCTGCTTTCAATCTCAATAAATCTCAGAGATTAAGAACCACAAAATTTAGCCAACATTAGGGGTCAGGATCTCCCTCTGAACAGAATTGTCGAGAGGTTAAATGTTACGCACTGTCTTGTAGGCAGAACCCGGACAAGCAAGCAGGGTTCTGATGGTAACTAGGCATTCTTTCTGTAAGTCAGAGAGCAGACAGCAAATGCTGGGTTTGGACTCAGCAGGTGGAAACTGAAGGCTCACTTGTGATTGTTAGCAACAATGGGGAAACTGAACCCAACCAGCTAACGGCAGGCCAGGAACCAGCGTTGACCTGATTAGATCTTCATTCTTGTGGTCTCCAGCTGGGAGAGCTGGAGTATGGGAAAGCAGCCGAGCCACCAGCGAGCCAGCCCCTACGTTGCCTACAGCTGCTGTGAAAGACAAGCGAGCGAGCAGAGACTAGAGGAATACAGGGAGATGACTTGGAACCCAGCCTCTAGTGAGGACAAGTTGTAGTGAGCGGGAATGCTCCTCATCTCCATTTGGAAATAACCACTTGTCCTCCTGTAAGAAGCTTTCTCAGCCAGAAGATGTACTGTTTGGAGAGACAGGTGGCCTTTTTAGTGTGCATTTGTCTGAAGTCAACTTCAGACAATTGGGAGCTGAAAGAGATTAGGAAATGAGGCCATCCAGAACTCTACCAGAAATCGATTCTCTTTCTACCCTTGCAAGAGCACTTCACACTCCTCAGACACTTCGATCTTCATGTGTCCAGCACCACCATGCTGTCTAGCCAGACCTCTTTCTTAGTACCGCACCCCAACCAGAACTGCCTGAGCACACTACCTGAAGCACAAGGACCATCCTGCCCCCCTCATCCTTACCTAAACTGCCACACTTGCAGTGCCACGCTGTCATGAACGGGGTGGCAGTACTGAATAAGCTTGCATGTATAATTTCTTCTAAAATATGCACCCCGCAAATAATTTTATGCGTAGCAAGAGCTCTACTATGAAATTGACAATTTTTGTCAGCTTTGTTCACCACTGATTTGATAGAAAATTATCTCATTAAACAAAACAAATCAGTGATAATAATATGGCTTACAATGAGCCTTAGGAGAAATATTTAGTAATGTTTGCTGCTTTGAAATTATTTTGGATATTGCTAAGAGTCTCAGGAATAATAACAATGACAAAAAGGGACTGTAATTTTGTAATTCATTTAACTGTAATATATTTACAGCCAGAAAACAAATAGCCTATTAAGTTCAAATATAGTGTAATATGGACACATAAGGCAAAAAGGCCACTATTAGGAGAAAAATGGTGTCACTAATGGATGATAGGTAACCTGTCAAAGTAGCATCCCTTAGATAAAATGAACAAATATGAGCAAATTTTGTTTCTAATGGCAAAAAATGGAAACAAATGAAATGGACCCCACTATAGCAAGTAAGTCAATGTACATGTGTGGACAATAGATATGCATTTATATAGCATAAAATATTATTGTTTCTATAATTATTATATTATTGTAATACAACTAACAATAAATACAATGAACAATATGACTATTGTTAGTTGTATTACTATAATACAACTATATTATTGCTTCAAACATCATGCTCTCAAATGCTTGAAAACTGCAAATGTGAGGCATTGGTTGTAAAGTCTTATTTAAGCTCAGGATTTTTAAGTGGAAGATTAAGATATAAAATAGCCCAAGGCAAGTCTGTGTTTGCTGAAGGCATCGGAAAGGGACTAAGATCCATCCCTGCCAACCCACTACACTCATCCCTCCTCAGAGCAGCACAGTGTAAAAACCACTGGCCCAGATAATACACTTTGTCAGTTCCTTTAGGATAAGCATCAAGCTGATTTTAGAACTTGGGTTTAAGGGACCCAATAGTAGCTCAATGCCTCTCAATCACATTCTGGAGGAAGAGGCACAGTGGAGTCTAGCAGAAGAGAATCAGTGTGAACCAAGTCCTAATAATGTAAACTTGTGTTTGACATCAGTGGTTTTATAGCCCAAACTACAGAATATAGAGGCCTATGGAGTCACCACAACACGGGCGACCACGAAGACCTCAGTCCAAGCTGCTAAGAGGCTGCTCAGGACAGACATGCCAACCCAAAAGCGCAGAAAAGCCAGCGGACTGTGACAGTGGGAACCCCGCTCCAGAAGTCAGGAAGCAGACAGGAACGCATTTTCTCTCCATAACACTCAGCAAAACAAAGCATGCTTTTCCTTCAAAGCCCCACAGTTAGAATTTATTTCTGCCTCCCTTGCTAGAGCATAAACTTTTTGAAAGTGTGCTGCACAAAAAACAATGGCCTACAAATGCTGTTGATGTAACAGTCAGAACATCTATACCTCACTTCTGATGCTTGAAAGTTGAATCACAGTCATCACATGTCAAGCAAAAAGGACCAACCCCACTCTTAGGGATACTAAGAAAATTGTCATTGCTAATCCTTGGTGGTCAAAAACAAAACCTGGCTTACTGAAGGAAAAGGAACAGTCAAAAGCAAGAAATGCGCCCTCATAGCAAAGAGCAAGCACACAGCACCCCTCTTCTGGAAAATCCCCATGCAATGCACTTCCTAAGGAGAAGCTTTGCTCTCGTGTGGTCTCAGAGAAACTCTGCACTCAGAGAACTTCAAATCAATTCTTTCATCTTCTGTGAGAAAACAGTTTTGATTTATCAAGCCTGCTTTTAACATGGGTTTTGCCTTCCCAATGTACAGAGGCTGTTTTGATTGATGAATCCACAAGGCACAGGATGGCCACATTTCCTCATGACACAGGTCTGTGCTTTCAGGAGGTGACAGGTCCTAAGCACCTCATTCACAGCAGATGTGAGGTCAAGCAGTTATGCTTGTGGACACTAAGACCAGCCCTCTGGCAAAATATCTTTCTCCACTTGTCTCCTGTTGTACCTCCGCTGAGGAAGGCTATGAAAAAACTATTTAGATTTGAAAATATTTTAAAGAGACAAGGTTGTTTCATGTTTGTGTGATATCCTTTTGGGGCTTATAACCAATCAATGAGAGATACTATTGCTTTAAACTGAAATTAATCTTACCCTTTCTGCAAAAAAAAAAAAAAAAAAGCCATTTTAAGAATATTACCACACATTGTTTCTAAGAGAAAAGCACTAGAGTGAATAATAAATAAACTAAACAGATAACAACAGCAGTTTTCTCTGAGGATGAAGCATACAGAATAAAGCATTCATGTACTCAGAGGACGGAAGTTATTTAACATTCTTTTTGTTAAAATAGGTGGTTATATAGAGTTTGCTTTTATTTTTATTGTGTTTATATACATTGAATTTTAAACTGTAGTTTTAATTCCACTTCAAATAAAACAATAGGTTGCAGACAGACAAATATAATCTATGAATATGCATCTCACTGATAAATCCTAGTGGATCATTTGTTCTTCAAATGCCTCAAATGCCTGCTATGTGCAAGTCTTCATGCTAGGTCTTGATAGTACCAAATGAGATGTGACTTTCCTTTCAAAGACTTGTCAGTCTAGTTGCCAAAGAAATTTGCACTTATAGTTAACAAATATATACCTGTATGTGAATGAATCTGATAAAAATTCAGAACACGAAATTAATTTAGCACAGTAGGACTTCTCTTGAGCTTTCTACCTGATACAATGGACCTGAGGAATTTGCAGACGCAGAAGGTTCAGATCAAAACCGTAAAGCTGACAGCTCTAAAAGTCTGAAGCAGGATGTGCAATTTTCTAGGCACATATGGGGCTGTGGGGCACCCCTCTGTGTCATGTCCTTGCTTTCTGACAAGTGATGAATTAAATTCAGAGGACTCAAAAATAGCACCACAGCTAAGAAATTGCACCCTAGAATGCTGGCTAGCTCACTGGGAAAGCTTGCTTTTTGGAAATCATCTCTTAAAATATATAGCAATTGCCCATAGCCTCAAGAAAATAGCATAGTCATTTGGAAGTACAAGAGCATTTAGCATGTCAGCTCATCACTATTAATCTGGAAAGTCATCTCCTTTTCTTTGAACTAATTTGATTTGGTTTCCTTAAGGGCCTCAATTCTTTTCTTCCACTTTCACTTTAAAGCTGCTGTGAAACAGCCCACACAGAGTTCCTAATCATCTTACCTCCTCATTCATGCATGTCATATTTCATATCTGTACCACAAGAGTCATTTTTATTTGCAATTATTCTGTAAGTTTAAGAAAACTTTGAGAAAAAAGAGGCATTATAATATTGCTTTACTCAGAAGCAAGAAAGAAATTTTATGCACTAAAGTTTTTTTTTAAGAAATGGAAATTAACAAGTATTGTGAACCTATTAGCAAAATGATCTTATATTCAAGGAAGAAACATCTAGTGAAGGCATAGTTTAGGAGGATAGGGAAGGTGCTGCAAGAAGAATGTGGAAGTTAGCACCAGGCTACTGCTTAAGAGTTCTGCTTCACCCCTTCATTAGAGACATGATTGTGGGCAAATTCTTCACCTTTAAAATAGATGAAAATACAAAATTGTATCCTTGAGAGGTGAATGATGGAATGAAAGCTTAGTAACATAAATCAGGCACAATGTGATGCTTGTGTAGAGGCAATGGCAAGATAGAACTGATAAATGTAAATCCAAGGAGAAGGCAGTTACTACCTGCTACAATTTCTACTGCTGAATTTTTTGAAAGTTCAAAATCAATTTCAGAACTCAACATCCAGTAGGTAAGTAATGAATTACTCCTATTGTAGAATAACATAGGGCAGTAATTTTTCAATTTTAGTCTATATGTACACATAAATAAGGCAGATTTTCATAGAAAGTGGCCAGTAATTCATATCCTAATGGACTGCCAAGGTAATTCTGATAAAGTAGTCTTTATGGTTACATTTTCATCAATTTTACCTCCCCTAACATATATTTATGCATGTAGCAAGGGATGTTTAAAGAAATGACACATTAGCTCATTTTCTGCACCAAAAACTGTCACTCCTAGGACATTAGCAGGAACGGTCAAAGACTTCCAGGAATCTGCTCTTCTATAAAATCAGTAAGAACACAGGCCAAATTTATCAAAATCAGTTTTCTTCAGAACTCTGCAAGTTAGCTAAAGGCTTACAATGATCTGAGAATCATTTAGTTAACATAAATGGCTGAATCACAACAAGAACAAGCTGTTTGGGATTTTATGTTTTTGTTTTGCGGCACCAGGAAATGAACTAAAGGCGTCACCTGTGCTAGGCAAGTGCTCATCTACTGAGCTACACTCAGAGCTACACACAGACCTGTTTGGAGTTTTCACTCACCCTATTCCCATTCTGCCTTGTGTGGCTTTGTAACAGCTTTGAAAACAAACTTGAATAATGGTAGCCATGAAAGACAGTCACCACTAGAACAGCTAAGCAGAAAGCCATCAAGAAAATAGATTTGCCAATACTGACAGCCTGTGAGGTTTAATGGGTGTGCCTGGAGGGCTCCACCCAGCCACAGTGGAAAACGTGTCCTCAGCTACCCAGGAACAGCCTCCAGGATAGACCGTTAGGTCAGAAGACCAGGCTGAGGCAAGAAGACTGCCACAAGTTCAAGGCTAGCCTGGGCTACATAGTGAGTTTAAGACCAGCCTAAACTACAGAGTGAAACCCTGTCTCAATACACTAAAAGTTAAAAAATAAATAAAATACTAAAATCTACAAAGTATGTTCTCTGACCATAAGGGAGTGAAATTAGGAATCAGTAATACAGAAAAATTTGGAAAATAAACAAAAGAATTGAAAATTAAACACTATAGTCAGAAATAATGAAGAAAATGAAAGGGCGATTATAAAGACTTTGCAATTAATAAAAATGAGAGAATCTTATATACCTAGGTTATATCTAAAGCCATGCTTACAGAGAAATTTATGACAATAAATATCTACATTAATGGACGAAATAATTCCAGCACTCTGGGAAGCTGAGGCAAGAGAATCATCAAGTTCAGATCTAGCATGAGGAACCTAGTGATTTAATGAGACTCTTTCTCAAAAAAGAAATTAAAACTAAATTTAAAATGTTGGCCATGTACCCCAGTACAAATAAAAAAAAGAAAAAAGAAAATGTTAAATTAATATCTTATACCTTAAGAGACTAGAAGAAAAAGAGCAAGCTAAGTCTGAATTAAACAAAGAAGGAGGGGGGCTTGCAGGTTGCCTCAGTTGTTTAAAGCGCTTGCTTGGAAAAACTCAGTCAGACACAGGAGACTGTGGTTCGATCCCCAGCTCCACATTCAGCACCAGATCCACTCTTAAGGCAGTCTGAGCCAACCAAAAAAAAAAAAAGGAAATTTAATAGAGATTAGAGAAAAATAAATGGGAACTAGAGAAACAATATAGGATATCATTGAACACAAAGTTTGGTTCTTTGAAAACATTGATAAAAGTGACAAATCTTTGCTTAGCTAAACTAACAGAAAAAAGAGAGAAGACTAACAGTTTCAGATGGCTCACGAATTCTACCAAGCATTTGAAGAACTGACACCACTTCTTTGCTGCTTTTTTTTTAAGTCATAAAAATAATGAGTATTTCCCAGCTCATTCTCTGAGACCTGCACTACCCAGGTAACAGATGAAGACATCATGAGAAAACTGCAGACCAATGTCCTTGTGAGTGTAGACCCAAAGTCTTTAATAAAATATGGCAGGTTGAAATCTGCAAGGTATGAAATGAACTAAATCCTATTCAAAAGGAAGGAATTATTGAGTTGTGAAGAATAGGAGGAGTGGGGAAAGAGGTGCATCTATGTATGTAAGCAGGATGGTTTGGACAACTGCACTGTGGATTTCTGCTGGTCTGCAAAAAGGAGCAGATGATGCCTAATTTGATTTGTCTCCTTTTTTTCAATTGTTGGTACCTTTTTCTCTTCTTAATTTTGCATATATTTCTTCATTTTTTTCTTTCTTATTCCAACTTTGCATGTATATATCAGGTAACATGAAAAGTTGGAAAACAATACTATGCATTACAATAAATACTGTGAAATTCATATTATTTGGTTAAGTGAAATTCTGTATCACTTATAATTTTCCTGTTTTACTATCATTTTATATGCTTTAAAAAATTAAATATTAAAAAAAATTAAGTATCATAACTATATTAGTCAGCTTTCCAGTTGTGGCCACAAAAGTGCCTGACACCCATTAACTCAAAAGAGGGAAGGTTTACTTTAGCTCCCAGTTTCAGAGGTCTCACTCTGTGGCCTGTGGGTGCCAAGGCAAAGCTGTCGTGATGACATGATGCTGTGGGGGAGCACCACTCACATACAGCATCAGAGACACAGTAAGCAGGAGGAAGTCCAAAAGACACAGTTCTCAGGGTCACCCCTTGGTGACCCCCGTAGCACACCCAGGAGTGTGCTTTGCGGATCCCCTGGGTGTCTCTCAAGCCAATCAAGTTGACAATAAAGATTAACAATCACAACGGCTAGGTGAGATTTGCTTCAGAAATGGAAGTATGCTCATTAAAACAAAAGCCTATCAATGTAATATGCCATAACAATAGAATAATGAACCAAAACCACATGATGATACCAAATCCACTGACAAAGTTTGATAACATCGAACAACCTCTCAAGATAAAAACATCAAACACTAGGAATAGAAGTGCAGCATCTATTAAAAAAAAAACTACAAATAGCATCATATGTAATTCAACCCAGAGCCCAGGCCTAGCATGTGAGTGAGATCACCTGGAGCCCACCAGATCCTCATTCAAGCCAGAGCCCAGGCCCGGAATGTGAATGGAACTTCACTCATCAGACAGGTTCAGTGTGGAACCCTGCAACAGAACTCCCTGTGGAGAGGCTAGAGGCAAGACCCACCCAGCTGATCCAGGAGCAGAACATCTGGCCAGAGTAGCACAGTCGGTTCACTTCCAAGGGCAGCAGGAAGAAGGGATCATAGCAGCTAGACCCAACCCATACCCACCTGGACAAGTTTGCACTTGACAGATCTGGACCTGGTGCCAAGGTAATAACTGTACCAAACCTGTATACCAAAGATCAGAAGACTGTGCTATACAAAGTGACAAAGAGAAAGAGCAAAATGCATTCTCAGGCTCTGAGTTCAACCAGAACAAATGCAGGAGACAATAGCATAGAAGAAATTGGAAATCACACACCTGAAATCTCTGAAATAATAACTTCTGAAGTAAAGAAACAACTGTAGAAAGGTATAGAGGAAATCAGATCAGAAATAATTTCTGAAGTAAAAAAAAAGAAATAATAACTATAATGAAAGAAGTACTCAGTGCTTCGAAAGAAGACATTGATAAAAAAAATAGAGGAAAGTAGAAAAATGATGAAATCCTTGAATGAGCAATATAGGAAAGAAATAGAATGCATGAAGCAGATTCA
>NDGN011386017.1:0-26909 GCA_002564285.1 Tympanoctomys barrerae | reverse complement strand
GGGGAAGTGCAGGGAGGAGGCGGAGAGAGGAAGGGCAGAGAGGATTGGGGGAAGGGAAGTGGGGGAGTGTGGGGGTGGGGGAAGGGAAATGAGGGGGAGGGGTGTGGGGGCGCAAGGGGGAGGGTCCTGAGACCTGTTGGACAAACAACGCCCCCACCATTCTGCGTGGGAAAGGGGTGAGTCAGGGCTACTCTATCTCACCACCACAACTCCAATCAAAATGGACATTTCCATTGCCCCCGAAATTCCTCTGTGCCCCTTTCTGGTACGAAACGCCTGTTTCCGACTTCTGCCACGGAAGGCCACTTTTTCTGTTCTTGCACTTCATCTAGAGGGAAAGTTGCAGGCGGTGCCCCTTGTGCCTGGCTTCTTTCCCTCGGCACCGTCTTCGTAAGGAGAATCCACCTCGTCTCATGGACCAGTACTGCCTTCTTTCTCATTGCGGACATTTTGCCGGTGATCGTCATTGATTCTCAGGGCTCCAGATCTATCCGCCCTTCTTGCCTGCTTGGCGAAAATGGAGCTGGGCCCTTTAAATTTCTGTCTGCCTGGTCTGGCCACTAGAGGGCGCCGAGGTCGTGGGGCGTGGTGGGCGTGGCTTCCGGCTGGGCGAGGGCGGGCAAGGCACGTGGGGCTCCGAGGTGCGCGCTGGAGTTGTTTTCGCTGAGCAGCCTTGGGGAAAGGAGCCTCGTGAGACCCGAGGCAGATTTCCTGGAAGTGCTGTAGGTTGGCTTTCTAGCAGGTTCCATTAGATCAGGTATTTAGTTTGATTTTTCATGCAGGGACTGGGAGCTGTGCCCCACAGCGGGGGCCCCGAGGATGTGGGGTGTACTTCTGGGGGTGCTCGGTTCTCATTGCCTTGGGGCTTTCTTTCACTTTGGGGGAGAGGACTCTTCCTAAGGGGTATATCCTGGCCCCGGGACGCCTGCCTTCGGGGTGGTTTGTTCTGAGCCACGGGGTCTCTTTTTAGAGGTGTTTTAGCCGTCGGGTGAGGGGTGCTGGCTCTGCCTTGGGTGAAGGACCCCCGTGGGGGGACATCAAACTCAGCCCACGAGGGGCGCCCCCTTGGGATGTGTGCGGGGTCTCTGCCTTGTGAGCGCAGCCTCAGCCCTTGGGGGTTCTTTTTCGGGGAGCCCTCTCAGCCCTTGAACGAGAGCTTTTCCTAGGGAGCTCTACCTCAGCCCTCGGGCCTCTTCCTTGGAGATGGCATGATGGGCGGAGGCCGCTTATCCTTGGGGACTCTACAGAGCCCTCGGGGACCCTTTCTCGGGGGTTCTCTCAGGTCTGGGGGAGTCCCTTGAGAGCTCTCTGTGGCCCTGCCTGCGGGATTGGCAGGCCCTGTCCCAGCCCTCATGGGGTCTTCTTCGGAATCTTGGCCTCAGCTCTTGGGGGCGGGGCCCACAGCTCCTGTTCGCTGCTGTGTTCTATTCCTCGGCACCCGTTTGAGTTCAGTGGCCTGTTTTATGTTGCTGAGCCTTCAGGGGAAGTTGTCCCCTTGGAAGTCGCTGTGCCATTTTCTTTTCTTGATTGGACCTACATTGATACAGAGTTGGTGTCGGGTGCCGTACAGATCCAATGGTGGCAGGGGACGACGGGTTTTTTGGTCACTTTGGGCTTGAGTGATATCAGATTGCTTTCTTTCTTTTTTTTTCTGCAGAACCAGGGATTGAACTGAGGCCCTTAACGTGTGCCAGGTAAGCGCTTATTCTACTGAGCCATCTCCCCGGCGCTGTATCAGGTTTCTTAGCAATAGAAATGGGGTGCTCACACCCCAGACAAGCAGTGACTTTGCAGTTACAAGGTCCCCCACGCTGATGAGGCTGCATCCCATACTGACCTGGAACAATGAAGACCGCAGGGATGAGAGATGGGGGTGGCATGGATTCTTTGGCTGGCTCTCGAGCCCTTCCGGAGGGCAAGCCACAAGCCTGGCGCTCTCTCCTCAAGCCACTACCCCAGACCCTGGGGCCCCCTGACACGGTCCTTATGTCCCGCTCATGTCTTGCACCCACAGGGCTGGCATTGCTGAAAATCAGGCACAGAATTTAATTGTGCTGGTTGCTGAATTACAATGACAGTCAAATTCTTATCTTGACAAGTTTCCTGGTAGAAAGTAGGGCACTGAAGAGGAAAGAATGGGGTCCTGGCGTGTAGGATGGGGACATCTGTCGGATGCAGATAAAACTGACAATCTGAAGCCCTGTGTTGCCGTGAACATCCCTGAGGCCCAGTGGAGGTGGCTCAGTCTCCAGGGCTCCAGCAGGCTTCCTTCCGCTGTTAAAGCCCTGTGATCAAGCCAGAAGTAATGGTGTGTACCTATTACCTCTACTCCAGGGGTGGAGGTTGAGGCAGGAGGACAGCGAGCTAGAGCCCCTGCTCAGTGACTTAGCAAGACACTGTCTCAAAACAAAAAAATAAAGGGCTGGGGATGTAGCTCAGCGTAAAGGCCCCCGCCCAACCCTGGGAGCATCTCAGCTGGATGCGAGCCCAGCATCTAAACGTCTTAGATGCCTAGGGCACTGCGCCACCCCCACTGTGGTCACTTGTTCTCCCAAGGTCCCAGTCCATTCCATAGTGACAGACGCAGACCCAGGACCTGGGAGGAAGCACTGAGGATGATGAGACTCTGCTGATACTTAACTGGCGAAATCCTGGGTGATGCAGGAGGGAGGGTGATGCAGGGTTTAGGGTCAAGGAGGGCTGCATACGGCACCAGCTTGGGCTGAATTCACCTACAGGCGCACACCCAAGGGAGATCGTGGGCTTGAGGGCAGCTCCCGGGGACTGTCCCAGTTGGCTCTTGGTTGTTTCTCGATTTGGCTGTAGCAGTCATCTCCACTGAGCTGGCTTCCTTTGTCCCGCTGGACGCAGGACATCCCCAGTACAGTGGAGACCAAAGGCAGTGTTCCTTTGCCAAGGTCAGAGCCGGCACGTGTACTGTAAAAGGCCGTGGGGACACACAGACCGTCAGATGCTGCTCCGTAAGGGTTTTTAGTGGTGGCTGTTGGTCCTGGTGTCCCCGGGCAGCCCTCTATAGAGCATTGCTTGAGGTACCTTGAGTTCCACGGGGCTAGTTTCCAGGGTTCTCAAAGAGGCCGGCATCCGCGGATGCCCAAGCCCCACATAGACAGTGGCAGAGACTACACACAATCTTTTTGGGTACTTAAGGCGTACCTAGGTTGCTTCCAATACCTAATATGATGTGAGTGCTGTCTAAATGGTAGCTGTGCTGTAGCGGTTAGGGCTTAAAGAGGAGAGAAAGGTGAAAGAGACAGGAGTTTTCTTCCTAGAATAGTTTTTTGTTTTTGTTTTTCCAGTGCTGAGGATTGAACTCGGGACCTTTGCACACAGCTACACCCGCAAGCCCTTTTTCTTTCTATTTTGAGACAGCTTCTTGCTAAATCACTGGTAAGTTGCCCAGGCTGGGCTTGACCTTATGACCTTCCTGCCTCAGCCTCCCAGAGTGCTGGGACTGCAAGGTTTTGAAATTCCACATCACAGCCTAGCCCTTAGGTGATAGCGCATTCCTTGGCCTCCTGATTGAGAACTCAGTAATGAGCCGCACACTGGGTTAGCCTCCCCATTTCACCCAAGGGTGAGAACTTTTGTTTATTTATTTTTGTGAGAATGCTAGCTGTATCTACAGTGGCCGTGTGTGCTTCTGATGCTGTGCTGGAGGGGGCTGTGTGGAAGCTGATAGAGGCTGATTGCTATCAACAGTCAGCCTTAGGCTCTAGAGTCATCCCTTCTTGGCTGCTGGGTGAGAATGGATCTGGGCCTTTTGCATTTCTTCACGGCCAGCCCATCATGGAGGGGGCCTGGCCACTGGAGGTGGGGGCGGGGTGGGAGGGCGGGAGCTCTTGTAGTTTGCAGAGAGCTCAGGACACCTCGTGTTCGCTGGAGCTTGGTGCCCTCTGTCTCCAGGGAGTTTTGGAGTGAGGCCCTCCCAGGAGGTCTTTGGAGGCTCCACGCAGGACAGATCTCTAGTGAGTGTTATTGTCGTGCCTACCAGCCCCTCCCCGCTCCCCACTGCAAGTTGGAACCTCATCAGCTGAAGCAGAGGTGTGTGCATTACTTCCTGGGGGGCCTCATCCTTGGGTTCTCTGCCAGACTGGGGAGGGGTCGTCTGAGTGCGCCATCTCAGCCCTGGGCTGTCTCTCCTTTCTCTCCTGACCCAGTCTCCTACGGCTTCCATTGAGGTTTGCCTGGCCTCATGCAGGCAATTATATAAATAACAAAAACTTCTTTAACTTTTTTTTTTTTTTCAGTATTCCAGATTGAGCCCAGAGCCTTTGCACAAAGTTACATTACCCCAGCTTTTTATTCATTTAACTTAGAAAATATTTAAAATCTTTGCTTTTATGGGGGGGCGGTTAGAACAGGTATTTGTTTTTCTTTTTTTTGGTGGAATCGGGGATTGAACTCAAGCCCTTGCGCTTGCCAAGCAAGTGCTTATTCTACTGCGCTATCTCCCCAGCTGCTTGTTTTTTCTGTTTTTGTTTCACCTGTTTATTAGTGTTTTTTCAGTACATAGCAGATCCATTCATGGTGGGGGATTGTGCATATTGTAGCCTATCTTGGTCCTTTCTGCTTCTCTTCCTGTTCCAATCCCCCCATCCTTTCCTATCTGCGCACAGTGACGCAAGGCCTCGCCGAGTCCCTAAGTTGCCCCTGCTCAACTGGAACTTGCATTGCTCCTCCTGCCTCAGGCTTCCCGATTGTTAACAGGCGTGTTCCGCCATGCCCTGTTCTAGCCATCTTCTAAAATTTTGAGACAGTGTCTCCCTAAGTTGCCCAGGCTGGGCTTGAATTTGGAATCGTTCTGCCTCAGCCGCCTAGAGTGCTGGGATACTAGGCAGAGTCACCGCGCCTCGCTAACGACATATATCTATTGTAGCCTGAACATGAACAGCTCGCGGGCTGCAGGCTGGGCCTATATCTGTGACTCAGCCCTCTTCCACATCCGGGGCCTGCTTTCACTGTGGTGGTCGATTTGATGTGGAGGTTAGCAGGGTGCCCGGGGAGGTGCAGTGCACCCTCCCTGTTCCCTGAGGGGAGGGCGGCTTGGCCTGGTGACTTGGGCTCATGACTAGGCTCCTACTCCCCCAATCTCAGCTATGAAAGGGGAATTTCCACGCGAGCCCCTTGGTGCTCCGCAGGACTGGTTGGGCCAGTGCTCAAGGGGCACTTGGTGTGGAGCTGGTACACAGTGGGTGACAGTCAGCGTGATGGTTATCATTAGGCTCTGGAGCCCGGGTCTTCCCTGTCCCTAGCTACCCTGTGTCCTAACACCTAGACCCCAGAGGACTGGGAGGGATACCAGTTCCTTGTCCAGACACAGCTGCCCACTACTCTCAGCGCCTGGGACTCCTGTTGCCTTCCGTGGCTTCCCTTTGAGGTGGCCCTGTTTTTTTTTCCCTGGCCCCCGATAGTCACCTTGGCTGGCACCCTGCCAGTCCAAGCCCGGAGCTGCCGCACTCGGGCAAGTCAAGCCGCCATGATTAGTCAAATAAAATTCCCATCTGTTGAGGAATTTCTGAGAGTTATTATGGCTATAAAACCGATCAGAAGAGAAGGATGAATCTGAGGGGGTAAATGCCTCCAATTATGTGCGGCAGTGACTTTTAAATAAGGTTGTGTGTGTCCTTAAGGTGGGGCTGCAGTCCTCGTGGGCATCTGTGCCCCGGAAGTGGCTGAGGTGGTGGAGGGAGAGGCTGCAGCACGTGAGCCTGGGGCCCCCGGGGCACCATCGAGAAGCGTCCTGTGTGCCTGGGAGCACCCCTATCTGTGTCTCCTGTTTCCCTCTTCCCGGACTCTGAGCCAGGCTGCTGCTTGGAGGTGGCGGGGTCCCTGGTGCAGGCTCTCATGGACGTGGCCCCTCTGTGTGGGTGGCCCGTGTCACCTCTGCGTCTCTCTAGCTCATCTTCAGAATGGGACACTCCGTCCCTGAAGGAGAGTTTTAGGATATAACCCCAGCTTTGTCCTGCTGGGGTTTCTCTTCTGGTGCTGGGTGTGGCATTCAGAGCCTGATGCATGCAGAGCCCATGCCTTACTGCTGAACTCCATCCCCATCGCGTTTAAAAAAGAGTTCTACACAGGGTGTTCCTAAGCTGCCGAGGCAGGCCTTGGCCTGGCGGTCCTCTTGCCTAAGCCTCCATGTGGCAGAAGGTGGCTGTCAGTGTTCATTCACCCCTTTACTTCTGGGTTAAGACTGTACATGGGGGGCACACATGGGCTCTTGGGAGGGGGACCCTGTGAAGTGGTTACTCCTAGAAGGCCCTGGCTTGTGGGGGGTCATTGCCCAGGTCAGGTGCAGAAGAGTACCATGGTGTCTTGGGGGCATTGGGCCATCAGAGCCTGCGGTGCCCACCGGGCCCTCTGCCCTGGCCGGCCTCAGGATCAGTTCTTTGAGTCAGCTGTTGAGAGCCCCCCCCTGCTGCTGGCTGCCAGACCTCCAGAGACCCAGTTTCCCCTCATGTCATGGTGAATTCCAGGGCTGCCTTGCAGGGCCTAGGGAGCAGAGAAGTGTGTGTGTAACAGGGAGAGGGGCCCCGACCAGAGCACGACCCTGTGGGAGGCTCTCTGTGGAAGCCGGATGCCACCCTTTCTCCATCGTGAGGGAGGCTGTTGGGGACAGGATGCCCTAGGCCTGAATGAGCCCCTTCCCCAGGAACCCCATGGGGGACAGAGAATCTGATGGTGGACGTGAGGGAGGGCCTGGAACCCATGGGTGCACACAGACACTGAGGCTCTGGAGGGATGGAGACCATTTGGGACGAGGGTCTGTGCATGCTGGCCTTGTTCCTGCCTGGCTTCCTATAGTGGGGACGAGGGGGCTTTGATGGGAAGGCCCTGTGTGGGTCCTGGCAGGAACTCCACATCCTATACATCCCCACCTTTGCCTTCAAGATGGTCACATGGGCCCCTTGCTCTTACCATATGCTGGAGGAAACGGGCTTAGGGCTGGGGAAGGAGGGTACTGTAGGCTTCAGGCCTTGAGCTTGGACTTCTGCCAGTGTGAACAATTCAGCTCTATCTTTTTGACTCTGCCCTCTTGGAGCCCAGGGCTGGTCTGATCCTGGGGTGGCAGGGGAGATCTGATAAACCCTCAGCCCAACCAGAACCGGAAAGAGCTTCCATATAAAGGCCCCGCTAGAACTTTTCCGCAGTGACCCGTAGTGTGGGGGGCTTGGGGGGAGGTGCTGCAGATGTGGGTTTCAGGAGGAGCCCCCTGAGGAGGGGACAGCTGGCTCCCCTTCGTTTGTAGCCCTCAGGGGCTCTCTGTCTGAAGCTCAGCCAGGACTGCCTCCTGGCTCCGTCTTCCCTGACCTGAGTGACGTCAGGGCTCCCTGACCTGGCGCCTAGAACCTGGGCACTATCGGGGTACTTGCCCTCGTCCCCACCCTTCCACATCACAGCCACAGGATGGGGGACCCTTGCTCTGCGAGTGCCCTTCTTGCAGGAGGGCAGAATGGCTGCCTCTGCTCCTTGTTCTCATGCTGTGGGAGCCTGCGAGTCCCTCCTCGCTGAGTTCCCAGGACTCCTGGGCTTGGGTTGATGACTTAATCAATCTTAGCTTCTATTTCCCGTGTCCTAAATGGGGTGATAATCTGACAGAATTAAATTATTCACCTAGTATTTTCTATCATAGATATCCTTTCTACAACACGTTGTCCTACCAGGACCTTTAACTTGACCAGGTGGGACTAGAACTTGTGACCTTCCTGCCTCAGCCTCCCAGAGTACTAGGAGTATAGGTGAGTGCTGCCATGCCCAGTGAAGAATCATTAATTTTGATCATGTGGCTAACAGTTCTGTGCGGCCCAGCCAGCTCAGAGCGCTGTGGCGGTTCCAGCCCTTCACCTGGGCAGAAGCCTCTGGTTGCCCCTGCCTTGGTGGGCACCTGTGCCCAAGGTGCTGGCCCAGTGGGGCTGACCTTGGGTATCACCAGGTGGTCTTTCTCCTTGAAAGTCCCCGGATCTTTCCCTAAGGCTCTGGGTGTTTCACCCCTGTGGGTTTTATAGTTTAAGAGCATTGACTTTGACCTTGGGTTGCCTTTGTTGACCAAGTACAGGACTCGGCCCCTTGGTAGGAGGCCGTAGACACCTATTGGTTACAAGTTCCCAGAGGGTGAAGGCTGGACTGGGCCAGCCAGGTGCTGTGACAGAGCCGGTTCTGGGGTCATTGGACCCCCAAGGGCTGGGAGCAGCTGGGAAGGAGGCTTAGATGCACACACTCAGGAGGCAGGGTGAGAGGGGACTCAGGAGGAGGCAGCCAGGGGGCTGGAGGACTCCGAGGCAGGTGGGGCGTGTTCCTTGCTGCTGCCAGAGGGTTGGGGCTGCGTGGGCAGCCTTGGGGTGCAAGCACTGAGTCCCACAGGCCTGGGTTCGGGGTTAGAGAGGGAGCAGGGGCAGTGGGACCAAGGCGCTTTCTTTAGCTGTTGCTGTCTTTGTAGGAGCACTTGTGTGCCTGGGGGACATTTGATGGTGTTGGTAATGTTTGGGGAGTAGGCTGGGGTGGGTGCTGTTGGCATCTGGTAAGAAGAGGCCGGGGTGTCTCTTATCCCACTGTAGAGGGTGTCTGTGTGGCCCGGCCGAGAAGCCACACCTGATGCGTATGTGATATGATTACAGTGAATATTTAAATTTAAAAAACTCACTACCGTAAAGGACACACTGCCACAGAGCTCCCTCTGCATACAACCCCTCACTGCAGACACACGTATCCCGTGGCTCTCGCCACGTCAGTGAAAGCTGCTGCTGCGTGCCGTCCAGCAGAAGGGCGGCTCGTGGGCACATCAGGACGTGTGCTCACCCGCCTGTTCACAGGGTCTGGTGTTTGACTTCCGGCTGTTCCCCCAGAGCCAAAATCACCATGAGAGGTAATCATCTTGCATCAGTTCAGGAGACTGAGATAGCCGGATGGCGCAGCTAAAGACACTCCCGAAAGAGGATCTCCAGAACTGCTTCAGAAAGTGGCAGGAACGATGGGATCGGTGTGCTTGAAACCCGGGGGACAGTATTTACCGGGGAATCGTGGTAGTTGTCTTTTACGGTAATAAACTTTTGAAGATGTACACATTCACTGTATTTTTGATTATACTTTGCAGCTGGCGTGCAGTGAGGGTTGAGCATTTGGGGTGCGGCTGAGGGCTGGGGACAGGATTCACCCTTATAATTGGGAGCATCCTTCTTTGGGCCTGGTGTTCTTCTCTGTGCTGCTCTGCATGGTCGGGGAGTGTTGCAGCAGTCACTTGGGTAGGTACAGCCCTGGCGCTCTTGCCGTCTGTCTTGGGGCTACAGTGATGGGGGTCCCCTCCCCAGCACCTCACCCCAGTGTCCATGTCCAGCCTTCTCCTCATCCTCCCACATGCCACTGACAGTGTACCCTGTTCGGCATTCAGGCCTAAGAATGGTGGCCCAAGAGCCTAGGTTTTCGCAGCTGAATGTATTTTTTTTTTTTTTTTTGTTGTTTAAATGCCACATGTTTTGAGACCCTCGTTCTTCTGTCCCTGTCTGCCTGCTCCCTGGGGGAGACCAACTTGTTCAGCTGGGTGCCTCTGCTCTCCCAGTCTGCCCACACCCAGAATGGCGCTTGACTTGACCCCCTGCCTGCAGGGTGGTGACTGGCTGCAGCCAGGGATCAGGGTTCCCGGGGAGGGAGGAGCCACATTCCTGAGACTCCCTCTGCCTTCTCGGAGATGTGAGCCTGGACAGCAGGGATGCTGAGGCCTGCTCTGCTTCCAGGCTTGATATTTAGTTTGTGACCTGTCGGACCGCCGTCCCGTGGAGGCCAGGTTCCCCAGTCCTCTCCCTCCCTGGGTGTTGCCATCTCTCTGCCTCTCTGTCGATATAGTTAAAATCACAGGGACCAAGCAGATGCATGCCGGGCCTGGTTGTGTTCATTCCTCAGCCTCTCTTGGTAGCCGAGATGCTCTGGTTTCCCACCTTTTACAGGTGCGATGGGTGACACTGGCCACTGTCCTGGGTGAGGAGCGCCCCTGTGGCTGTGAACTTGGGATGCGGCATGCTGACTGCCCTGCCGCTGCCTGTGCCCTCCACCTTGGCTCGAGCCCCTGCTGTGGCCCAGTCCCTGCTGTGGGTGCTCTTACATGCCCATAGTTAGGTGTTTTTAGGAGCACTGTGACCATTGCACCCATTTGACAGATGCAGAAGCTGAGGCCCATGAAGGGCGCTGAGATGTCCAGGCTCCTCTGCAGGGCTGGCTTCTATCTCTTAGGTCTTAGCTTAGGATCTCCCTCGTCAGAGACATCAGTCCTGAGCCCTGGCCGAGTCCCAGAGTTCTCAAACGTAGGACACACGGCCAGCTGTCCGTAGGTGTCTTCTTGGTTCACGAGGTCACTATCTGTCCCCCTTCCCTGGAGTTCCAGGTCTCTGAGGACAGTGTCTGCCCGTGGTGGGCTCAGGGAGGGCAGAGGCTGCCAGGCCAGCTCCGTCTCAGTTCTTTGAATACAAGGCTTTCCTGCTTGCTTGGCTCATGAGCTGTGAGTGTGACCCTGGCGTCCGGGCTCTGGGTCCTGGGGTGAGGTGGAGGTTCCCAGAGACCTCTTTCAGCTCCCAGAGAGTTCAGTCTCACCCTGGGTTTCAGCGCAGTGGAAGTTCAGGCAGCCAGCCCTCCGTGCAGTAATGACTGTAATTTCCCCCTGCAACCCTGTGCTCTTGAGTGATATTGTGACCGGGATGTAAGAAGCGGTGACACTCCCAGCCCCTGTAATTGCAGCTTTGAAAACACTGCCACCACCTCTGGGGAAAGGGGGCCCGTGACGCGTGTCACCTCTGAACTCGGCTTTTCCTTCCATGGCTTTGTGAATACCGTGGTGACTAATGGAGGTGATGTGTAGGTTCACGCCTCCGCACCTCCAAAGTTGTACTCGCCGTGCCCGTGTAGTTCGGAGCCTCCCAGCAGGGCTGGGACTGGTGCTGGGCTGGACTTGCTTGTAGGAGATGCCTCCTGGGCCCCCTGCTCCACTGTCTCTTCCTCTCCATCTGTTGTCCTTTCTGTTGAGTGTGTCCCGTCACGGGGGTTGTCTTGAAGCTTCTGCAGCAGGCTGAAGTACGTTGCTGAACATCGCTGGCAAGAGCAGGCTCTGTCCCCTTGGGCGCTCTGTCTTTGTTGCCACAGGTGGTCAGCAGGTTGAGCCCTGCTGCACCCCACTGGAGGGTCTGTGAGCATCCCCACCTCACAGGCGAGAGGCTGATGCCCAGAAGGGGCGCTTGAAGGGATATGGAGCCAGAACTGGAGCCCAGGCCACCTCCAGGGGGCCCAGGTTAACCATGCCCTGGGAATGGCTCGGAAAGTCAGCATTCCCACGATGTGGGGTAGCTTTCCTTTGCCGCATTTGTATTTGTTCGTTCGTTCGTTCATTCATTCATTCATTCAGACATAGTTCATAGCTACTAATTAGGTGCTGAGCATTGCCCTGGGGGCTGGGGATTTGATCCTGGACAAAACACAGTTCCTACTATCTTCCTGGAGTTCTGTCCTGGTCCAGGAGGAGATAAACCACACACAGGCTTTCAAAGCGGTGTGGGTTCGAGGGCGCTGTGGGGAGCAGTGAGTGGGAAGGGGGTATTGAGTGCTGGAGAAGGGTGACTTAGGCTACCGAGGTCAGGGACAGGATCAGAGGGGACCGGAGAGAACCGAGAATAGCAAGCCTCATCTGCGCGGCATCGAAGAGGTTCGGAACAGCCTGTGGGGCACGAGAGGGGAGGTCAGAGGGACAGGTGAGGGAGATGGAGGTGCTGCCCCAGGGAGCTTCTATTTCCTGTTTCCTTTCCTTTCCTTTCCTCTCCGCCCACGCCCACGCACATCCTCACCTTCTGGTTAAGGCTGAGGTTGTAACCCTGCAGGGGCGTGGCCTCTTCTGCGTCCCCTGCTCCTGGTGTCGCAGTTTGGTGGCTGTCTTGCTCATGCGTCTGTGTCACGACGTGGAAATCCTTGCCTCTTGGGTATTGAGTGAAGATCCGCGTACTGTGTTTATCCTACTTGGGTGTTCAATTTTTATTTTTGACATTTGCAGAAACACACTTTTATATGTGATCTGCTCAATTACATGTCATTGTCACCTCTATTTATTGAAATGAGAAGGCAGCCCCCACTCCCTCTTCTCAGCTCCGTTCCTGCTGGTCAAGGAAGGGCAGGATTAAGCAGCCTTGTGAACTCACACCTCCCTGAGGGCATGCGTGTGGGGGCGGGGTGGCTGGGGCAGCTGTGTGGGGTTTCCAAAGCACCCAGATCAGCCCCTGCTCACTCTGGCGGAGGAGGAGCTGATTGGAGGAAACATGGTAAGGACAGTTTCCCGCCAGCTCCGGGGTGTGCAGACCTCCTGGGCACCCCGCAAAGACCATGGTGCCAACCAGCTCCTAAGGGTCTTTCAGGCCTGGAGGTCTACATCCTGGGCAAAGGAGACCTAGTTGGAAGGTTTGGCCCCAGGACCTGACCATCTGGCAATGGGCTCCAGCCTGCTGATCCACAGTTCTGCAGGGACTGTGTTTTGTGGAAGGAATGTGCATGGAAAGAAGCTGATGTGCTGGTATCAAAATAATTTGGAGCAGAAGCCTTGCTCCAAGTCCTTGGGCCCCCCGAAGGCCCAAGGTGTAGGATGCAACCTGGACTCGCAAGGTGCTGAGGATAGAGGGTCTCGCAGCTGGAGTAGGCAAGCACAAGGCACTCCATGCCCTGTAAGCTAAGGTGTGGAGGGAGGTTACTGGCCTCCGTAGTAGGCGGCGTGGCTCACTGCAGGTCACAGAAAGGCCCAGGGGCTGGGTTAGCAGCAGCGGGGAGACCACTGCTGTTTGCTTGAGGAGCAGGTGTGCGCTGGAGCTTCAGGATGAGCGTGATCAGTGCCAGGCGTGGAGGGTGACGTGTTGGCCAGGGCAGGTGGTGATGTGCAGGAGGCAGAGGTGTGGTCAGGTGTGGCGCACCTGCTGCGTGGCTGACGCTGGGCTGGATGCTTCGCTGTCACTGTTGGCCAGCTTGAGGCGTCAGTGGCCCCCTCCGATGCAGATGGAAAGAAGTGAGCTCAGAGAGCGTCATGGTGGCTGGGCCACGCTCACAGCATGCTGGCGAATAGCGGAGACGGGATTGGAGCCAGGCCTCCCTTTCTCAGAGTCGTGAATCCTCTGCTGGGATGTGGTGCAGCCTGATGTCCTTTCCTGAGGCCCCTTCCTTGGCTTTTCCTGTGTTCTTAGCGCTGGGCGTGGCTGTGAGTAGGCAGGGGCAGCGGAGGATGGCAAGGTCTGAGGACACTTTTTCCTTGTTCCTGCAAGGGCTTCTGTACTCCCTCGCTCCCTCCCTCTCTGCAAGGAGCTGGAACAAAGCTGGCAAAATTGGAGTCAGCAGAAAAATCTAATTTTCACCTTAGACACGTTGTAGCTGACAGATATTAACCCGGCTTCTAGATGCACCTTCCAGGCAGGCCTGCGCCGCATCCTTCCCTGCCATGGGGGGGCGGGCTCTGTCGTAGATGCCCTGTGACCCCCTATGGGTGGGGCCTCAAGGAAGGCAGAGGTGGGAGATGATGCAGGGACAGGAGGGGAATGAAGGAGGGGACACCAGAGCTCTGCTTAGAGGCTCAGTGCTGCTTCAGGGAAGTGGCTGCTTTGGCTAGATCTTTTTGCTGCTTGCAAGAAACTGCAAAAACTCTGCGTTATGCTCTCAAATATCCAAAACTCAAAAGTTAGCAACTTATTTAAGAATGCCAGAAAGTCAAAGGAAGCAGCTTCCGGCCAAAACTGGCCTGTGGCCCATGGGGGAAGCACACCTGGACTCAATTATTTAGGTCTTTTCCAGCTGGGTGAAATATGATTGTACTTAATATGCATATAAAGATCAAGTGTCTGCCTCTGGGATATATTGATTTATATTTATTGATAGGGCCTCTGGTTTACACTGTCCCGCTGAACTCAGAGTTCATAGTGGGGCGGGAGCCCCTTTGACAGACTTTAATCACAGATTAGGAATCTGTGTGCTCTGCTTTCTACTGCTGGATTACTTCAGCCTTCCCTAGTCTGCCTTTAATCCTTCTTGTTATAGGCTTAGTCTAGCCTGGTTTCCATGGTGATGGAGCATGCCACTCTTTCCCTAGTCCTAGTGAGAAGGTAGGAGAGGAGAGAGAGAGGAGAGAGAGAGAGAGAGCGAGCGAGTGAGAGCGAGCCTGGCCTTGAGAGTTCCGCAACCCTCGTAGCTGTCCCAGGAACTCTTACTTCTACCTTCGAGATCTGGCAGGATGAGTTTTATCTGAAGCCAGACAGTGGCCCAAGCAAGGGCGAGATTTATTGACTCATAAATTTGCAGAGAACTCTGGCCAGAGCAGCCAACTTATCACATTTGCTGCTGTCTCAGCCTCCGACCAGGCGGGTGCTTGTGGGCCAGTTTCTTTAGTGTCTAGGAAATGTTGGGCTTATAGGCACTTTTAGGCACGGGCTTGGGAAAGACCTACAGGGTTAGCGAGTGAGGAGGAGATCAGGGGTCAGAGTGACCGTGGAGTGACTTCTCCCCATCACAGTGCAGGACTTGCAGATGATCTAGAAGAACGAGTAGTATTAGAAATAAGGACCCAGAGGCCACAGGAGCCAAGAAGGGAGTTATTTTATCATGCACAGTAGAGTAAGATGAGCCTCCGGCAGGGGCAGGAGGAGGACGGTTGCATTGGGCTGGAGAGCTGTCTGCCTTGGGTTTTGACCAGAAGGAAATAGGTAAGATAGACTTCAGTGTCAAAATCCTGGGCATGGCCCTGGCCTCCCCACAGAGAGGCTGTGGGATATGGACATTAGCCACCTCTGAGCGTCTCAGCACCCTCTTGTCTATCAAGAGAAGAGTATGGGCTCAGGGCTTCTGCAGGATCCAGCTGGCTCCTGAGAAGCAAGCACTCCTTGCAGGGCCGGGAGGAATCACAGTGGGCCTCCTTTGGATATAGCAGCTCAGCTGCCGTTGTAGTCACAGCAGCTGGAGTTGAAACGTAAGTGAATGGCATGGCTGTGCACCCGCCGAACTCTACTTACAGATGCTCTGATTTGAATTTCATGTGTGTTTTTATGTGGCATGAAAAACTCTCCTTTTTCCGATCCCCTCCCTCCCAGCACTTACAAATACAGAAACTGCTGTTGGCTCTCAGGCCGTGTAAAAGTAGGCAGTGAGCCGGATTCAGCCCAGGGGCTGGAGTTAGCCACCTCGGAGAGAGAAAAATGCCCATTTCCTGTTCCTTCCCATCAGTCACAGAGCTTACCTCTATCATCTTTATCATTGCTGTTTGATTCTGAGTGGGTGGGGTGACGGCAGTAAAATATTTGGTGTAGAAAGTGACGTCGGGGCAGGGGAGAGGTGTAGTAACTGTCACGCATGGAGAGGGAGAGGAGGGGACCCATCCTGTAAAGTGTGACCCCACGGTGTCCCCTGGGGCTGATGGCAGGATTGGCGGAGAAGTGGGCATTCGGCTCTGGAGCAGGGCAGTTAGTGCTTGTCTGCAGCTGGGCCAGAGGGGAGACAGGTGTGAGGCCGGCTGCTGGCTGGTGAGTGGGCTTCAAGGTGCCAGCCCTGGCTGGTTTTGCAGCCTGCCTCTGGATCAGGAAGCAGCAGGGGGTGCTCCCTGTCTCCTGCTGCCCCTCCGTTCCTGTCCTCTTGCTGCCTCTCAAGTTGTCTGGTGGTGGGTACCTTTTCATGTGGAGTGGGCAGAGAGGACGTGGAGGCACCTGGCTTTGGCTTGGGTGCTGGACCCTGGGCATGGCTCCAGGCCTGGCAGGCCTTGCATGGTTTTCACTCATTTCGGCCCTTGTCTTACCTTGGGTTCCGGGGAGCTGTGCTGTGGACCGTGGCATGTCCATTGGGAGTCTGCTGTCGTAGGGTTCTCTCCCGAGCTGGGGTGTCTGTGTCACTTGAGGAAGGCGGGGTGTTGCCAGGTAAGAGTTCCTGCCTGGCTAAGTGGTCTCTGGGCTTAGGGCAGGGGAGGTAGAGTCAAGCTCACAGATGCTATCAGTGGGGGACAGAGAGATTCCCATGGAGGGACACAGAGGACGCGAGGCCGTCTGTCCAGGATGACCCTCCCATGTGTCCACAGGCTGGCAGGGGACGCTTACTGCAGACAGGGGCCCTGGGAGATGCTGAGGCTTGGGGGATGCAGCCAGGGCTGCTGTCCCTAGCCCAGTGTGTCCTGCTGGGCCCTTGGCCTGAGTGGCTGCGACAGGGTACCATAGTCACTCTACCACTATGCCACAGGGAGCTGGCTGCTCCCTTCACTGTGGATGACCAGATGGCGGCTGAGGGCCCAGGTTACCTGTGTAGGCTGCAGAACAGGAGGAGTTTCAGTTGGAACCTGGGCCCGAGGACAACAGCTCACGTCCCCAACCCCAGACCTGTCCGGTCCCCAGGCTGTGTGCGCCATCTCTGAAATCCTTGCGTGGCTCCGCGAGCTGTGCCCATCCTACCGATGAGGAAACCAAAACACAGAGAGGTTGTGGAACTTGCTAGACCCATAGAGCTGAGGCGTGAGCCCAGAAATCCTCACTCCGAAGTCCTAACCGCTCGGCCTCCTGCCGTGAGCATGGCCACAAAGTGCTTAGCAGAGAACCTGACACAGCTGGTGAGCAGGCGACGCCCAGGTCCGGCACCAGCATCCCGGTGAGCCTTGACTCGCTCTGGACCTCGCATCCCTGTCTGCGTGTCGGGGACAGCGGTCCTCTGCCACAGTGCCTTTGCCCCCAAGGGCGCCCTGTGTTCACGAGGAGCGGTCTGTTCCGCCGCCGTCACACACATCTGCGGGCCTCCGAAGCTTCCTGCTGTGCAAAACTGCGCAGTAAAACTGTGGGGTTTATGGGGAGGCTTTGTTAGTGGCACACGCGGAGCAGATAGAAATCTAATAAAGTTGTAGCGGAATTTTATGCATGCTTAATGGCTGAGAAACGCATCAACAGGACAGTAAGTGTCGTATTTTACCTTGAGAAAGAAGCAGTTCCCTGTACAGGAGTGTGCGTGCCGGCGGCTCGCCCGGCTCCCACAGCTGCCACCCCATGCCTGGGAGGAGAACGAGAGGGAGGGAGGGCCGGGGAGAGAGCGAGATGAGGGGAAAGTGGGAGAGCAGGGCTGCGGCTGGTGAGATTTTGTGCAGCAGAGGCGGGAGCCTTGGCTCAGCAGGTGGTGGCTGGGTTTTGTGTTCTCCTCAACATCTTGTATTTTGAGACTCAGTGCCACTCACTGAGTCGTCTGAGCTGGGCCTGAACTTGCGATCCTTCTCCCTCAGGCTGCCACCCTGCTGGCCTCACAGGCACGCAGCGCCTTGCCCAGCCGTGGGGGGTGTTTTTTCTCTGCGCAGCCTGTGTTCTCTAGAAGATACGATCCTGGGGGTGGGGGTAGCTGCAGAGTTTTCACGAGGCTTGAGTGTTGGCTGAGGTATAGATTGCTTTGGAACAAATTCGTATGTGCCTAGTTAGCGTTGGGGTAGGTGAGGCTGTGCTTTGGTTCAGGAATTGGGGGGTCTTTTCTAAGCAGAGGCTTCCTTGGCAGGCGGCCTCACCCCAGCAGGCAGGTGTTCCTCACCCCAGCAGGCAGGTGTCCCTCAGCAACCTGGGGGCTGGATGGCCTCTGGGATTTGAGTCTGTGTTTTCCTCAGCCCCCAGCGGCTGTGCTTTTGGGATCCCGAGGTCCCATGTGGGTCCTCTGAGAACTCCTGAACCCACCCAATACTTGGAGGGGCCCAGTATTCGTGGTCCCCAGCTCAGAAGTAGTTGGTGCTGGACTGTGCTTGGCTGAAGTGCTAGGAGGGGCTGGACGGTGGGTGATGGGCAGCCAGGGTGTTCAGCAGTGTGTCCCCAGCCCCCCTGGAGCCTCCGTTGGCCCAGCAAATCCAGCAGTCTGGGCGCCCGAGGGTCTCTGTTGGATGGGCCCCAGCAGGTCCGCGAATCTGCTTCCTCTGCCGCAGCGCGCCCCGTGGGCCGCCGAGTGGGTAATGAGGTCTCGTCAGTGGCTCCTCCTTGGAGCGAAGAGGAAGAAGAAGAAAAAAAGGATTGCCTGGAATTTATTAGTCTAATTACATTTTCCTAATGTGGTTGACCCCTGTGCACAGCAGCGGGCTTATCAAAGCTGCAATCATGCCGGCATTATTGGGGTTTTAATAAGAGTCAATTGGTTATTGTCCTTGCTGCATTGGACACCATGGATGTAATCCCCGGAGCCCTCGGGGAAGGCAAGGCGCTGGCTTCCTTTGCAGGAATATTATTTACATTAATAACAAGGATTAGAGGCTGCTTCAGTGCTGAGGAGAGACAGAGGTTTGCTTTGTTCAGGCGGCTCCTGTGGAGCACAGTCAGGAGAGCACTGGGCTGGGAGTTGGGGGCCCGGGGTTCTCCCCGCAGCTCCCTGCTCCCCAGCTGCCGTACCTCGCTGTGTGAGCTGGAGAAAGCTGGCTCACCTCTCTGGTCCCTCCTGTGTGAAAGGAGAGGACAACCAGTCATGATGGTTATGTGAACGTGCGTGGGTGGCAGTGACCTAACGCGCAGCAAGTGTCAGCGCTGGGTGTTGCAGACATAGCCAAATAAAGCGTAGGCAGTGGCTCAGTACCCTTCCTCGTGCATCTGCTTCCAGTGCTGCAGAGCGGTTTGGCCTCGAAGAGGCGCTTCTGGGTGCCAGGCTTGGCCTCAAGGGCAGTGCTGTGTTTTGATCAGCTGTGTGATTTTGGAGATTGCTCCTGGCCTCTCTGTGCCCTGGTTTGCTCTCTGTGCAGTAGACACCCCAGAGGGGGACCAAGAAGCCTCAGTCTGTGAGCACAGGCAGCTGAGTGTGCGGCGGGGGGGTGTGCGTGCAGCTTGCGTGTGGAGCCTCTGGATTTCTGGGTGTCTCCTCTCTGATCTGTAAAATGGGAAGAAGGGACCAGGACACCTTTGCAAGGTCATCGGAAGGAGGCAGCGAGGTCGCTGTTAGTATGACCCCTGGAGCCTGGGGAGCCGGGAAGGATGAGGTAGAGGGCAGGTCGGGCTGCATCCTGTGGCCCAGCTCGGCAATAAAGGCTGCTCCTTCGGGAGCTGCTTGCTCTTTTTGTCTGGTCTCTGCTGCGGGCACTGTCTGAGGCCGAGACGGTCCCCTGGGCTCCTTCCCTCCTCAGATACCCACGGGCCCTGCTGCTTGCTGTCTGGGATGGTTTCAGAGCCAGTCCAGAGATGCTCAGGCAGCGTGGGGAAGCTCCGGGGCTGCTGGAGGAGCCAGGCAGGGCCACAGCGTCCAGGAAGCTCAGCCTCGGGGTCCGGACTCCCAGCCCTGCCTCCGTAGGGCACTGTCTCATCCCTTGCATCACATGGAGGCCGCCGTCCCCTGCGGGTGACCTGTGTGCTCCTAGCAGAGCGATGCTTGGTGTTGTGTCAGGCAGTTTTCCCATCACTGGGACGCAGTGCTCAGCACTCACAGTTTTAAGGAGGAGTTCAGTCCAGCTTAGGGTTTTAGGGGATTCAGGCCATCACCAACTGGCTCCAGAGTTTACCTAAGGGGGTATGTGTTGGTCTCTTTGCTGGCAACAGGGCTTAGGGCAGCTTTGGAGGCTTTGTGAAGAGGAGTTGCTTCAGGCTCTGAGCTTTGGTGCAGGAAGCCTGCTCTTGCCCAGTGTGTCTCACTGGCACAAAGGGGCTGCAGGGCGACAGCATTTCCATCATGCATCCCAGCGTATCACTCCCGGCTACCAGGAACACAGGGCTGCAGTCTCCCCCGGAACCCACGAAAGGGCCAGCATCATCAGCTTGCACCGAGACCCTGGGTCACCTTTCCCTTATCACTGCGTATACAACACTGTGGCACTCACTGACCTCATTGGCAGCCATTATTATAGTCTTGATACAGCTTGCCAGTTCAGAGAAAGGCCGGTTTCTGGTGGCACAGAAGGCCCGAGGGCCCCGAGGAAGAAGCAGAGCTGTGAAAGGAAGAGCAGAGCCACATTCTGCGGGTCCAGCCGGCCGGCTCTGCTCCGTGGCTTCAGGCAAGCTGCTTCTCCACTCTGGGTCGGTCTTCATTCTGAGCACAGGAAGGGGCTGGCTGGGGACCACAGGCCCCCCCCCCCATGCCCCTGGGCGCACGGGGCCAGTGTGACAGAGGTCAGGAGTCCTGCCTCCCCCCCCCCCATGTCCCTGGAGCCTGCTCTCTGGCTCTTGGCTGCGTCCCCTTGTGTGGGGTGGTGAGTGGGCCCAGTGGCCTGGTTGGCAGGAGTAGGGGGCCGGAGTGTCAGAGCCCCTTTGGGGGCCCGGTCCTTTCCTCAGCCCCTCCTGGCTTCCTGTGAGCCTCCTTGTGGGTGGGACTCTGGTGGCCTCTTTGACCTCTGACCCGCACCTGGCCTGAGTGGAGGCTGCCACGCCCACCTCTCGCCCCTCAGTTCCTTGGTCACCTTGTTTGGATTTGCCTTCCTCCATCCTCCTGCGAAGGTAGCTGTTTGGCTGGTCGGCTCCGCTGGGTTCATAAAGATGCCCTGAAGCCCCAGTGGCTTCACCCAGGTGCGCCGGCGCCCCGCTCATGCGCAGACGCACAGAGTGTCGTGACTTCCAGGGCAGCTGTTTGGGGAGCAGCCTTGAGATTCAAGTTGCTGGATCTGGGGCCTGGGGCTCCGCGCTCAGCCTGGGGCCTCCGCTGCTGTCGCCCTGAAAGTGACGGAGCACCCCTGCCTTTTAAATGCCTCAGCTCGGAGGTGACCACCCCTGCTCACAAGGTGCTCTGAAGGAGACTCGAGGCCCTCCTGGGGCTTGGAACAGGGACCTGGGTATGGGGGAGTTGGGACTCTACCGGGCCCACGAGACCACAGTGTGCTCTGTCTCTGTCTCTTGGTGATTGGCAGTGACTAAGAGGTGGCCGTCTCCCAAACAGAGCTCCTGTCCAGTAGACAGAGGACAGGGTGGGTCTGCTCCAGGAATGTGCCTAGAGTCTGCCGAGGCAGGAACAGGTCCCTATTCCACACTCTGCTATTGTCCTTCAGTCCTGTGGCAGGCAGGGGTGGGGACGTTGACTCTGGGGCACTTGTGAAATTATTTTAAGGCCTTAGAAAGCAAGTTAGAATTTCAGACTATCCAGCTCTCTGGAAAGCAGACTGGGGGTGTGTGTTAGAAGTAATTTAATTTTTGCTTTGTTTTATTAATAGGCTGTGGGAGGGGAGGGGAGGAGAGTGAGCAATGGTGGCGGGGTGCTGGCTCCAGGCCTGGGTGGCGGGTGCCACTGCTGAACCAGGGCCTCCAGGGACATGCAGGGTGGGGTGTTGGGGGCAGGAGAAGCCAGCTTGGGACACATTGAGGCTGCAGAGCCAGAGATGGCTCTGGGCTGATGATACAAGTCTGGGGACCACTTGTTACTGGAGAGGCTCGGAGTAGGGTATGTGGTCTCCTGGGGATGGAGGGGTGCCCATTTCCTGTGGCTGCTGTCACCGTGGACTGCGTGCTTGTGGCTTATCTGACATTAATATCTCCAGGCCAAAATCAGATGCCTGCGGGGCCATGACCTGTGCAGGACTCTAGAGGGGTCCTTCCCGGCACCCTCCAGCTTCGGTTGCATCCTGGTGATCCTGGGCTTTTGTGGTACTGCCCCAGTGTCTGCCGTGTCCTCCCATGGCCACTTCCTCTTCTTCCTCGAAGGGCACTAAACCCTGAATTTTGGCCCCAGACTAAATCTAGAGTGATTCTGTCTCACGATCCTTATCCAGTTTCCAAATAAGGTCACATTCTGAGGTTCGTATGAACAGGCATGTTGGGGGGATGTTACGCCCTTTACTTTGGGGGCCACTCATGAGGGGACTTGGGGGACATTGTGAACCATGTAATCCACGTACATGTACACAGTCCTGTCTGTGTTTCTCCTGCAAGAGCGCAGGGCTTTCAGGGCCATCAGAGATCCGAGGACGAGGGACCTGGTACATTGTGGGCACATCTCAGGCAGGTGGGACCACAGGGGCAAGGACAGACCTTGGAAACAGAGTGGGTACAGAGAGGGGACCACTCAGGAAGGGGGGACTGTTGAAACCAGACTAGGGCAGGAAGATGCTCTGGAGGCCTGGGACAGTGGGTTGCAAAACTCGGGGGTCACGGGCACCTGTGAGAGCCTGAAGTTCCAGTGCCTTCTTAGGGTAGTGTACATTACGAACACACACATTCAGGGTACAACTCCAGGGTCAGTGCCTCCCTCACCCCAGGACACCTGCGGGCCCGGGCTGGGATCCCACAGGTGTGGATCAACATCGTGTGATCATACAGTGCATGTTGTCTCCTGCGATGAGAGTTGCTTGCTTGAAGAAATGCTTGTGGGAAGGCTTTTTCCAGGCGGTATAGAATTTGTTCCCTCGATGTCCTGTAGCACAGCCAGTCTTCTGCTGCTTGAGGAACTGCTTTGTCTCCTTTCCTTCTTTTCAGCGATTCTGCGGTGAACATCCTCGGAGCGAGTCTTGCGCATGTTCTTCTCTAGGGGAAGGTATATTGTGTTTGTGAGCTCTAAGTTGTAAGGTGCCTCCCTGCAGCACACACCTGAGCTGTCCTGTCCCGGGGTGGGGAACTGGCTTTTAGGGGCCCTGTGACCCTAACTCGTTCCCCTTGTTAAATTGTGTGTGGAGGTGCCAGTCCTCAAAGCGTCCATTGTTCAATACTGTCTTAGTGTTTCCTGTTACTGTAGCAGAATACATGAGACTGGGAAATCTATAAAGAATGAAGGCTTCAGGGCCAGGGAACAATTCTGTTACTGAATTAACTTTATTCATTTAATGGACTTGAGAAATTAACCGATTTTTACTTTCTGTCTAGAGTGATGTGTGTGTAGGAGGTAAGTTGTGATGCTCCCCAGGTGCCTTGTTCTCTCTGATACGGATAAATTTATAAAGACATTAAAAAAAAGAATGGAGGTTTATGTGGTCATGGTTCTGGAGGCCGGGAAGTCCAAGGGTGTAGCTCGGGCCTCTCTTTGGCATCTGGCACCACTAATGCCACCATGGAGCTGCATTTGCATGAGTTTGTCTGGCCCTATTCACCTCCCGAAGTTCCCCCTCATAACGAGAGGCCTCTGTGGTCAGGTCCCAGCACATACAGGGTAAGGGAAGCATCAGACTGCAGGATCCCATGCCCTGCCCGGAGCTGGCTGGCAAGGGAGGAACAGGAGCCCTGTCCCTGCCACCCTTTGGCTCTCCCTGTGTCTTCATCCCCTTCCTGTCCTGGAGATGGGTGCTTTGTCTCTTTTGACAATGAGCTAGCTGCAGGCCACCAGGCTTCCTGCAGCCTGGCCACCCTAATATTTACTTTGTTCAAAGGAAAAACTCTGTTCTGGGGGAAGCGTCTCCCCACTGGCCTGTGGTTCTGGAGCAACAAATAGCTCTTGGCTTGGTATGAAAGAACAGAAGGGACAGAGGCCTGGTGCGAAGGTGCAGCTTCAGGCTGGTATGGAGGGACTACTGTGGTCAGCTGGCTGAAGACCTGTGGCCTCCCCTACTGCAGGGCTGAGGGTCTCTGAGGTGCCTGACCCACACGGCACAGGCTGGCAAGTCTGCAGGCCTCGGTTGTCTTGTCTGGGATATGGGAAGCTGGCCCGGCCCTCACGCGTCTCCTAGGAATGTCAGGCAGTGGCCTCTGCCCAGCAGAGTGATTTATGGCAACCCGTTTTCTCAGGAGTTGTCACTTTTCTGAAATTAAACTTTTATTCTTTTTGTCCACATTTTAAATTTTCTTGAGGGCACTGGATGTTGGGGAAGAGGTTCTGCAATTAGACCTGCCAGGGGGCCATGCTTGACCCCAACCCCCCGCCCCTCCTGGGGATGGGGACCATGCTCCTCTCTTCTGCAGGGGGACGTGGAGCCTGGATGGGGCACAGTTAAGGCTCCTGTGGTCCTGGGCACCCAGCAGAGCTGGGTTGAGTGTGCTTGCTTGGGGCCCTTGGCGCTGCTATCCTCGTTGGTTATGTGGGTGTGATGCCTGCCCTTTGTGGGTCTGTGGGACTACAGGGACCTTGGCTTTGCACACTCAGGCGGGTGGTGAGCATTGGGGACCTTGTCGGAGGGTCATGTCATTCTGTAATGTGCTTTCTGGACTCTAGGACTGGCCCTTCTGTTTTGGAGGTGATAGGGGTCCCCACTCTGAGGCCAATGTGGATGAAAGGGGCTAGTGCAGGTGAGTTCCTTAGAGTCACTGAGATCTCAGGGTCCCAGCTCCTTTGGCTCCTCCTTCCTTGTGGCCCTTAGGGTGCTCAAATGTCAGTGTCATCTCTGCTGTGACAAACTTGCTCGTGGGGTCTTTGCCCTAGCTCCATACGGCCCCAGGCCGCTGTTCAGTGAATTCACACCTGCCTCTCTTTAGCTACTGCTCACTTCTTAGGATTTTTCACTCTACATTTGTGTTTCTTCATGTGATGAGTGTGTTCATATTTTCCTTCCTGGGTAACAAATGACTACAGATTCAGAGCTGGAAACAACATACACCGTTTCTGGGGCGGGGAGCCGGGCACATTATGCGGGGTCACCCTCCTGGGGCCACACCTGGCTGTGGTCAGTGTCACCTGGGCTGTGTTATCCAGCTGGCCAAGGCAGACTCTCACGCCCAGGTGGGCGGCAGAGTCCACCCCTGTGCTGTAGGGTCAAGGCTCTGCTTGTCTCACTGATGGCTGCGCCTGCCCTGCGGTGCTGGGGCCCTCTTCTGTCCTTTGCTATCGGGTGCTCTTCATGGGCAGTTCCCAGCATGCTGCTTTGCTTCTCAAGGTCCACATGAGCAGGACCCTCCTCAGCCTTCTAGGACAGAGCCTAACAGAAGGGCACAGGATCACAGGAGTGACATCCCAGATGCTGTGCCTCCTTTTTTGCAGCAGTACTGGGGATTGAACCCAAGGCTTTGCACTGGGCTACATTCCCTGCTCTTTTTGTTTATTTGAGTCAAATTCTTGCCAAGTTGCCCAGGCAGGGCTCCAGTTTGTGTCTTGCCTCAGCCTCCCAGAATGCTGGGATTGCAGGCGCACACCTCCACACCCACCTTGCCTGATCTCAGTTGGAGAGTAGCAAACCCAGGTTCCACCCTGGTTGGGGGAGGGGATTAGACAGGGATGCAGATTTTAGGAATCCCCTTCCTGGGCATATGCCACAGGGAGTGCCGTCAGCTGGCAGCTTTCTAAGTGATAAAAATGAGAGTTACTCAAGGTACTTTCTCAGAGCAGAGCGGATCCCATCCATTGAGGCCACCAGATGTCCCTTGGTTTTGCAGGTCTGTGCTGTGTTATAGAGAATGACAGGTACCACATGAGTGAGTTGTGTAGATTCTTTCTTAGACATAGTAGACCCCTGTCTCTCATCCCGGCTCCTCCCCCACCTCCCTCCCTTCTCCTTCCCCGCCCCCTCCCCTCCCCCTTCCTCCTGCCCTCCCTTTTCCCCCTCCCCCTTCCCTTTTCTTTCCCCTCAGAAGTCCCCCCTTTCTTTTTTTGTGAAGTACTAAGATTTAAATGCAGGGAGTGATGAGCGACATTTCCAGCCTTTTATGTTACGAGACATTGTCTTAGTCACTTTCCGCATTGCCAGGACAAAATACCTGACACCCATAACTTAAGGAGCAATCTGTGCTGGCTCACATTTGAGAAGCTTCAGTACTTACCTGGTTGGGCATGGTGGAAAGGTGGAAGGAGGCCGCTTACCTCAGGGCAGTTGGGAAGCAGAGAGAAAAGGGAGAGCCAGGCAGGCAGCTAGACCTTCTGGGGCACAGAGCGGAGGCCTCCTGTGACCAGGCCTCAGCTCCTAACTGCAGGTCAGCTGCAAGCCCGTGCGTTATTCAGTCACCTTCCAAAAGCCCACCTGGAGATAGCTCAGCGGCCTAAGTGCCTACCCGGCAAGTGCAGGGACTCAGGTGGGATTCCCAGTACCACATACTATGCTAATCTCACGTTGTTCCGGTCCTGAAACCGGGTGTGGTGATGCACACCTGTAATCCCAGCACTGGGGAGGCTGAGACGGGAGGATCTCTGAGTCCAAGCTGCATAGTGAGGCCCTGGACCTAAATAAAAAAAATAAGCCCATCTCTGAGCATGCCAGCCCTTGGGGAAGTCTAGATACAAAGCCTAACACAAGGCTCCTGCCTCAGCCTCTGGAGCAGCAGGGACTGTGGAGCTCGGTGGCCTGATGTGAGAGGAACAGCGGGGTCAGGGTGTGACTGGGTGGGAGATGGAGAGGGACGAGGCAGGGAGGGGGCCGCGGTGCCTTTGTTGCCTGCCCCCGCACTCTTGGAGGCTGCTGCGCTTCGTGGTGGGTGGAGGAGCTCTTCCTGCGCTCTGTGGACCCCGCCCTACCGCAGGGGCCCCTGGCTCGCACCGTGGCCCTCCCTCGTCAGTGAAGCGGCAGACAGCATTTCCTGCCTTTCCAGGCTCCTAGAACCCTGTACAGTCGGCCCTTCCTCGTTGTACCGCGATTCTACCGACGGTAGGCCAGAAATAGTGAGAAAACAATTCTTTGTCTGTGTTGGACATGCACAGGTTCTTACAGTCATTGTTTCCTAAGTAGTACAGTATAAAGATGGTACATACGGTGTTTACATTGAATTAGGTTTTACAGGTAATCTAGAGATGATTTTTTTTTTTTTTTTTTTGTACTGGGAATTGAACTCAGGGCCTCATGCTTGCCAGAAATGCAGTGCTCTGAATCCCAGACCATTTAGGTGCCTTTTTTTTTTTTTTAGAGCTGAATTAAAGTAGACCATAGGAAGCACAGATTGTACACAAACACAGCCATATGTTGTACATAATGCTCTTTTCCCATTCGTTCAGCCATTCCCCATAGAAATCCTTCCATGGGCTAAAGTTCTAGCAAACCCTTTTAACCAGTGTATAGTATTCCAAGGTTTGGATGTGTTGTAATTTAGCTGACAGTTCCTCTCCCAAACAAGTGATTGGCATTTGTTTTGTTTGCAGTACGGGGGATTGAACTCAGGACCTTG
>NDGN011386006.1:0-10847 GCA_002564285.1 Tympanoctomys barrerae | reverse complement strand
ATTAAATCCAGTACCAAATGGGGAAGCGAGTCATGTAGCAAGCAGGCATGAATATGGGACAGGGTTTCTTCCAGTTGAGGGTTGGGTTAATGACTCATTTGGGCTCTTTCAAGGTGATTGATACCTATTTGGGATATCATTCACTGATGCCCATCTCTAGGGAAGTATGTAGCTGTATTTGTTCCCTCTTTTGTCTTAAGGTTTGGTCTATATGGGAGTATTCCATCTTTTCCAAAGTTTCAAAGTCACCTTGTCTTGCATATTGTCTCCTTGAGGGACTGGCCCTATTTAACTGCCTATATTTCTATCTAATTCAGCTTCCTGCATTCCCCTTCTGCAGAAGAAACCTGAACTTCTATGAGGGAACCATGGGTAATGACTACTCTGGTTTCTTCAGGCTAAAAGGGGTCACAGTTATTGACCAGCAGTCAGAGACACTCTTCAGAGGTTCTAACTAAAGGCCTTTGATAGACACTAGACATTTTTATCTCGATTAGGTGGAATACCTTTAAGGCTGCCTACAGGAGGCCTTAAAACCAAAAAGTTATACCTTGCTCAGTGGACCCCAGGTATCTGACACAAGCTGAAGAAGTTAGAAGAGTTTGCAGGAATGAATTGGTCTGAGTTGAGGTGCTTCACTGTAGAAAAAATAGAGAATGGAATTAGATGGAAAATGACAGTAGTGATACTAGCCGCCTACAGGAATGAACACCAGTTGGGAAACAGGGAGGAAGTTACAGTTCCCTGGATCCAGACAGAGAGAAGGGACAGTCCAAGAAAAAAAAAAAAAGTCCAAAGCTGTTAGGGAAAAAAGAAAGTGTTAATGATGGAGTAAGAGGAAGTTTCAGATTGAGGTGGTCATGGGTCTTCCCTTGCCAGTGGGAGGGAACCCTTGTTCCCTCCAATATAAGGAGAAACTGCCAATATAAGGAGAAAGCCTATTAAAGTTTTATTTCATGACCTTTTAACTTACTCAAAGTCTCAGGGAACTGGTAGAGTTCAGGGTTGCGTAAGACCTCTTGCTAGGCAGCTTGTCTTCTGTACATGTGTGTATGTGTGTTGTGTATAGTGCTGTGTAGCTGATATTGATTCTGAAAATGTAATTTGAAATAATACATGTCTAAAAGTATACTTATTTTATACATAAATTTGAAAAATAATAAAAATGGAGCATTTATATACACATTTATCTAAAAAGATATATATTATATATACAATTTTGTACTATAATTTAAAATAGAAATATTGATGAAATATCAAAGTCTTATAAAAATGAATGTCAAAATAATAATAGTTTTACATATGTCTCTGTATGTGCTCTATGGGTTTTGGATACAGTTGCTAGTAATGTTGCGCATTTCAGCAATGATCCCTGTGATCTCACCATTTTCCATTTTAACTTTTCAGCCTGTGAATTTTCTTCGCTTTAAATGTGCTTCTTTTTTAATTTAAATTATTTTGGAAGAGTAAAAACAATAGCAGAAACAAATACAGAAATAGGTAGACATACAACAATATATATGTTACTGATCTTTAAAACAAGAATAGCTAATTATAATGGTTGTTATCTATTTTTGTCATCAAATTTGTTGCCCAGGTTAACAGATATGCTTACGTGAGATTGGACAATAATTCAATATTACTGCTTGCTTTCAAGAAACCTTAATTTTATTCTTGTTTTTTATTTTTTTAAAATTAGAGTATAATAATAATTGATAACACATTAGGAAAGTGCATATTTAGAAGACCAAGATGAGAAATATTCAAGCATGGTTTTTGTATTGCGTGTTGCTTTCCTCAGTTTAGTTGCTTAGATTACAGGTATCAGCACATAGTTAATCAAGATAAGAATTCTACACATTAACTGCTATTTAAAAAAAAAAAAGAGCCCGGTGAGATAGTTCAGTAGAATAAGTACTTGCCTGGCAAGTGTAGGGTCCTGAGTTCAATCCCCAGTACCACAAAAAAACAAAACAAAACAAAACAAAACAAAACAAAAATCACTAATGGAAATTTTTAGTAAAATCATCTCAGCCATTTTGTATATATACTTACATGTTTTTTCCCTGCCTTTTTTCTTCACTTTTTTTATTTGTCTCATCTCTGCTATTTAATCCTTGATATCAGGTTTTTTTTATTTTCTGTTTTATTGCATCAATTATATCTTCAGGGATTATTTCTTCTCTCCTGTGTCAGAGATTCTCTTTTGTGTGCATCACAAGATTTTTGCCTTATGTATTGATTGAGAATGAGGTACTGGTTTCCATTTGGCACTGTCTTCCACCCTTCGGTCTAAAAGTTTGTTGAGGTTATTACCCAACTTCCTCCCAATGTTTTTACCCATAGAAGAACACGTAGTTAAGGCAGATATGTTTTCCTATTTACTGTAGTACAATTAGCAATATAAATGACAGGTAGTGAAATTTTGAAATTGACAAACTTTTATAACTAACAAGTTTGTGATTTAGACCTTAGGAGCAAACGTTATAGCTGTATAACAAAGCAGTTCTTAAATTGGGAATTTGATTTTGTTAGTTCCCCTGAGAACTGTCTGGCCACCTCCCCTTTATGTACCTGAAGTGTTCCAGGAAGACTAGCTCACGCCAGCCACCTCTGTGCTGCAAGGATTGTCCTGTAGTTCTGGGCCTCAGTCTGGTCATCACTCTATCTAGCAATATGCCTCAGCTCATCATGTCTAGATGTGCCAAACTTGAACTTGACCAGCCTGGCCTGGCTTGCATTTGGCTGCTATGCCTGGCTCCTTTCCACTGGCCCCTCTCACAGTAGCCTATGCTGGCTGCTGGGTTCAAGGCTCCTTTGGGTGTGGCTCACCAAAGTGGAGTGGACCCACAGGGCCTTGCTGGCTGCTGGGCTCCAAGGTTCCTTTCAGGTCCAGCCTGTTAAATTGAAGTGGATCTGCTGAGCCCCTAAATGTTTTTCTTATATACTGCAGTCTGGGTTTTGGTTTTTGGTCCACTCTGTCTGGTTTTTGTTTAAATCATTTATTCATTTGGTTCAGGGTTTCACTATGCATCTCATTTTCATTGGAAAATTAAAAGTGTACTCCTGTCTCAGGCTCCCAGTGCTGGGATTTCAGCAGTGTGCCACCATGCCAGGTTTCCATTGCTGGCATGGCACACCTGGAGTTCTGGACCAGCACAACATTCAGTACCTGGGATCAAACCCTGGTCTGTGTACTTGCCAGGTAGGTGCTTAGGTCACTGAGCTATCTCTTCAGCCTGGTCCACTCTGATTTTGACTGCGGAATTTAGGTCATTCATATTGAGACTTCATATGGAAAAGTATTGATTTATTCATGTCATTGCATTATTTTTCTGTTGCTGATGTCCTTTTCCTCCTTTTATTTACTTCCACATTCAGCCTGGTGTATGTGTCCTATTACAACTTTTGGCTTTGTTGGCTCTTTTATTTTCTGGATATAATACTACTATACCAGTGTGGTAGGCTGGTAATCATGAAGTTCTTAAGATGCTTTTGGCATGAAAATATCTTACTTTTCTATGCATTTTTAAAAGATAGTTTCCTTGACTTTAATATTTTGCTTTGCTTTAGCAACTTTAAGATTGTGTTCTTGTGTTATATTTCTGGCATTTTAATTATGTACAAGGAGTAGTTTTTTCTGATCAAGACTACTTCAGGTTCTGTGTGTATCACTTATGTTTATGTCTATTTTTTCATGTCTGGAAACTTTTGAGCTATTTCCTCTGTAAACAAGCTTTAAATGCCATTTTGCTGTCTTCTGATTTTTCACTAATTAGAATTATTCTTATAGTAGACTTTTGATTCAGTTTAGCAGATGTTGAATCCATTTTTATGTTCTCATGTTGATTATCTGACCTCTGACCACAGCCATGTCTTCTATATTTGTTTCTCTGTCCTCCTATTGGTGGCTTCTACTGCTTAATCTTTGAAAGGAATATTTGATCTCCTGAATTTGTTTGGTACCTTTGTATGAACTCTAATTCTTGGCAAACCTGGTCATTCATGTTTTTTATCATTTTCTTTAGTTGAGCTAGCTTTTATTAGAGTCATCTGTAAACTTGCTTATTAATTTGTTTGTGAATCATGTTTAGTTATATCTTCTATTCATGACAAACACAATATATTTTATCTTTTATATTTTTCTTTTAAATAATACTGCTTTATGGTGTTTTACTTCCTCCCCCTTAGATCAGATTTGCGGGAGTTGGGAGTTTGCAAGCAATCTGTTGACTTGATCTCTCATGTCTATTTTGTCACTGATGCTTTGTTTGAGACATAGTTTATGGGTTAATTTTAGTAGAAAAATATAGTGCCAGTGTAAGGATACTTTTAGTTTACTTTTAAGTGGTGCACTTTTGGCACTGATGAGTAGAAGCCTTTGTCTCTGTCCCAAAATAAAAATACCTTAATTGATGGAATGCAATGTGTTTACCCCACTACCGAATTTTCCAACAATGTGACATAGTATTTTTAATGTTATAGTGTAAATGTAGATACTATTATGCAGATGAAATTAATTAATAGCAACAACTAGGCCACCTTAGAAATAGGAATAAAATCAACAACATTAAAAGCATTAAAGACAAGTTGGATTTTGACATACCTTAAGAACCAATATTGTACAACATGTAACATAAAAAAGAGATCTACAATTATAGCATAAATAATAAAATAAACCAAATATTGACATACAGTAAATATCTATTTAATGCAACAAGTATACCTTCACTAAAAATAAAATCATATTAAATAGTAATAGTCTTGAATTAATTATCAATATATTCATAAAGTTCAGTGGTTTATACTACTAAGATTAAGGGATGGGAAATTGTAAAATAAAAAATGTAGCATTTGAAAAATAATTAATTAATAAGGAGACAGAAGAGAGAAAATTGAGATAATCAATACTATTGAAGTATATAAATGCATTAATAGTTTCAGATTAAAGAAATAGAAATAAAAGGAAAAAAAGAGATAGCAAAGAAAGGTAAAAATAAAAGTAGAAAACCTAATTAAAAGAAAAGGAAATTTAAATACAAGAAAAAAATCCCGAGCTCCAAAATAATCCCATAACGAAAAAAGAAACAACAAACGAATAAAAAAATCCCATCTTTTTCTGAATGTGTGGCTTCTGCTCACCCAATAGTGCTAAAGTCTTTGGATCTACCAAGTCACAAAATTTTCTACCTAGTGTTTTACCAGTCAGATTGTGAGGAGCACCCATGTCAAATGACGGCAATGTACCAGCTCAGCTGTATGCTTGCTCAAAATGATAGATGGAGAAAGTGACCAGGCCACTAGTCTCAGCTAGATGTAGGCCTCAGAACAGAGGTTCAACTATTGCTGGACTTTATGCAAGTACTTTCAGACCCAGCGACTTTTTTTTTCCCCCCGGTACTAGGGATTGAACTCAGGCCCTTGTGCTTGTCAAGCAAGCACTTATTCTACTGAGCTATCTCCCCGGCCCAGACCCAGCAACTTCTGAAAGCCATGTTTGTTGGTCCATTTTTTTCCCCAATGTAAGACAGAGGTCATTTCACGTCTGAGTTTAAGCTTCTCAGGAGATCAATGTTTAACCTGCAGCACTGTGTGGTAGTCACCTTAGTTTTCTCTAACCTAGTCATTATGGGAATATAACTCTGGAAACCTTGAGATGGAATTGTTCTATGGCCTTGTCTTAACATTTTTCTCAAGTTAGAGCCTCATTAAACATACTTTTCTAAAATAGGCAGCGCTTAACTGCCATGAATTTCTTCCTTGACTGTAGCATTCCAGGAAGTGGTCACCTTCAGAGTGAAACCCTACATTGTCTTTGTGGTTTACAAAAGCTGTGGGCATTTCTTGGGCCAGCACTGCTGTTCAGGTCTGCTATTTCTCCCTGGAACTGACAGCTCTCCTGGCTTACTTTCTCTCCCAAAGCACTGGTCTTGTCCATAATCATGTTGGTTGTTTGTGCAGTGTCTAGTATGTGGCCCTGGGTAGGAAACTGAGTTTAGAGGCACAAAGTTGGCTGTGAGGCAAGTGCTGGGCTGTGTGGTGTCAGGCTCCTTTGTACACATGAGGTGTGGAGACATGGTTCTCCTAAGTTCCTTTTTTAATACATGGCCCAAGTCTATAATCACTCTTTAATTACAAATATTTCCATCATATCTCTACTACTAAAATTAAAACATGCTCACCAGGAGAGACATTATATAGACTATTGGGAGTATTCCTAACTTAGCTGCTAATTCAGATTTATTTCAGTAGTTATCTTTCAAAATAATCAAGATTTTACAATAACAAAAATACAAAGAGGAAAAAGGGGGTTTGGAACTAGATCAGCAGTAGAACACGAGCCCCAGTATGAGAAGAAACAAACAAACAAAAATTGGAATCAGATTTACTAAATGATATTTCAAATCTCTACTTTAAAAGTTTGGATTTATGGTTGGGGATATATCTCAGTGGAACAGCACCTGCCTGGAAAATACAAGATTCTGAGTTCAAGTCTTACTGCCAAAAAAGTTTGGATTTAATGTGAGTTTTTTGTTGTTACTCAGTGTATTTCTGTTTTATACACTGCTTCTGGAAGAATAGAACTGAAAGAGCTCAAAAATCCATGTTATGTGTGATAATTTTACTTTTAATAAAATTTTATTTGTCCATAAGAAGAGAAATATTTATAAAATGAAAATATAAGGTACTAACTGACATTATTAAAATGAGCTTTTATAATATTCTGAATCTTTGAGAGAAAGTCTAGGCAATTATTCACATATTTCCTTTCTGTTTGCTATTAAAAAGTTGTCTTTTCAAGTATGTAACAGGAAATGGTCTGTAGGTGGACATTAGTTCTGTAGGTGGACATTACCTTGATTTTGCTGAACACACTGAATCACAGGATTTTTACTTGAACACAAATTTATCTAGATTTCATACACGAATAATAGCATTATTTTATGTGCATATTGATAATACCCTGTTGTATTTGAATTTGTTTATTTTTTCAACATCTGAAATAATTACAAGAATATCAGTAAATTGAGTTGCACTATTTTTGCTTGCTAGCTAATACATCACTTATATGTCAGGCTATTTATAAAATGATAGTGGAGAATTTATTTCCTTCCATTTTCAAATAGCACTGCAACATAAATTCAGATTCCATCCAATTATTCACCATTCCAATGACTTACAGAGGATTAAAGGTGACAAAAACAATTACAAGACAAAAGAGTATTTTTATAGGCTTCAGTTTTTACTTAAAGACATTTTATGTAACTGTGATAGAAAGATTAAGGACAATGAAACCTTGAACTTCTAAACTAAGAACTAAAATTTATTGCTGACAAATTCTACCTTATATGTAAGTTATCTGAATCACATAAATAAATTACTTCATACTGTTTTAATAAAAAATAAAAATTGGAATAGAAATAAAATTAAGTTATAATGGCACTGAATCATTTAGTGTTATTGAATATATTTTGTGTAAGACCAAATTGATATAAAAAACATGAAATATTTTGTGTAATTTGAAATAATTAATTATTAGAGACCCATGCACTGGGTCCAAATCACTTGCCAAGTGTTACAGTGTGTGGTGAGAAGAAAAGGTAAGAGACAAAACACTGATGTTGCAGGGATCTGGGACGACCAGGTGTTTTATGGAACAGAAGATCACAAGATAGCCAGAATCTTGGTATTTATTGATTGCCTCTTTGTCAGGACAATAGATGAAGGGCAGTGGTTGTTTCCACAAGTGGTAATGATGACTATCATGGGCTAGGAAAAAGAGCAAAGTATCCTTACAAGGTTGAGACAAGAGGAACGTAAGGAAAATGGGGATTCTTCTTATCATCTTCAATAGGTCTTAAGTTGCCCTGGGAGGGCTACAACAGTCATTAGTCTAGAGCTTCCAGCTGTGACCAGAAAAGAGCATTTCCATGTTCCAACTTGGCTCAAAGAACAGGACAAGGGTGGTTTTGGGTGTCCCCTAAATACATTAATAATTTGTGGTGCCTAACAGATCCTGCTTTCTGTTTATTCAATTGCTGAAGCAGAATCAGTGAACTGTGGCTGCAGAGCCTGTAGATGCTGGTGGATTTAAGTTCTTCTACAGCAGACTAAGAATAAAATTGGAAGACAAATAAAACACTACAAAATCATAAAATCTCAAAGGATTCTTGAAAAATTTAAAGTGTTCAGCTGGTTAAGAGCATCAGAACATTAACTCCAACCCTGTGCATATTAAAAAAAAAATTGTGAGTGTGTTGAAACATAGATAATACTTCTTTCTGTGACTCACCTAGATCCAATTATCTACAAAGCAGCTGTCTGGACTGAGTGAGCAAGAGCAACAAAAGAGACAGTCATCTAGAGAGCAGCAGCACTAGAGCAACTATTCCAGCAATAACAAGACCAATCAAACATTCTTTAAGTTCCATGTTCAAGAAAATTAACTCGGAGCTGAAAAAGATGTAGCATTGCAGTGTAAGACCAAGGCTTAGGTAAATCAGCATATATTCCAGAACCAGGCACACTCCTGGTATACATCCCAAGACCATTTAACTTTCATCGATAACTTTTCCTACCTGAATACAATGATTTCAGGTGCTTTTTTGTTTGTATTTTTTTAGAGAAGGGTCTGCAGGGTGTTCAGAGTCTCACTACTAGATCAGACTGGTAGTGATCCACCTGTTTACAGCCTCTCAAGAGCTGGGATTACAGGGGCATGCCAAAACACCCAATCTCAATCAGCATCTCAGTATGCCCCAATGGTGGGGCCAGCAAGGCAGGTGCAGGAGATCAAAGCCCGGCCCCCATGCCTGCTTGCAGGTACTTTAATCTGCTGAGCTATTTGGCTGGCCTTTCAGGTGCATTTTGTACATGTAAATAAAGTTTCATTACCAATCCTAGCTCAATAAAGGAAAACATAAGGATTGCAAATGCATGTAGGAGTTCTTTGGCTACCACTCTGTTTAGCTGCCATACTAACAGTGTCCTTAGTGGGGTTCATATTATGAACTGACTATATTTTCTCCACAACATAGCAGTGCACATTTACAAACAGTAGTTTGTATAGATCCAGGCTTGCCATTAATCAAAACCCAAGCATTTGGTCTACTTAATCCTGTACCTCCAATGTAAGCTCCCCTTTCAGGAAGGGTCTGTGTGGCTGGCATGTTAACCAATTTCCAAGATGTCTCATGCAAATCATAAATACTGTTAGCTCTTGCTTATAGGGATCCTCTATGTTATAAATCAATAAAATTATATTGACCTCTAACATATTTCATCCTCTTTTCCCCTGAAAACTTCTGAAGTAGGATTGTACCTTTTGCATAATTATCAAAATATGTACATATTTCCAATAAGAAACATTGGTGTGAAGGAATCAATCTCTTACCCCAATAATCCGCATTGAAATAAAAATTGAAAGAATTAATTTATCATGATTATGTGTCATTCAGTTTTGGGCATAAGGGGAAAAACCACAGTTGGGCTGTATTGTCCTCTATTCTACACACAAAGTGGGCTAAGTGAAAGAAAGGTATAATTTGTAAAAGCCTTACCCTGCATCCCTAATAATGATGAAGGATGAGATGCTCAATCAATGATAATTTTTTGATTTTTCATAGATTTCAGGAGGAGATTTGGCCCAATTAATGGGTCTGAACAGGGATGTATTAGTCACATGTGCCTAATATTCTCATCCTCCACAGTGATTACTCATATAGCACAAGCTGCCACAGCCATAATAGCAATGAACATATCTTCAACGGTGTGTAGAAGGCAATACTGTGTCACCAGCACCCTAGCTTTTGTGTTGTCTTCTTCAATTCTCTTGTTGTGACTGTTCCACATCAGGAGCAGTGGTAGTGGAGTTGTGCCACCTTAAGTCATGCTGGCAAGCATTCTCCTTCATGGGTTCTTGCTGCTGGAATGTACCATGGTGTGCTCATGATTTTTCTCTTTTTGTGTTCACACACATCAGCATGACAGTCATAACTTTCTCCATTTTCTACAGAAATACCAACAAATCCTCACCCTCCTATTATTTTTGTGTCAGGGCCATTTCATTCACCTGTCTGAAATCATACAATATGACGTGGAGCCTGTTGCCTTAAGCTAAAAATCCAGAAGAATGTTGCCAGTGAGGCACCAGCAAGAGGAATGAGGATGCAGAAGCCAGGTTAAAAATATTTTTAAAATGTAAGTTACCAAATCCAATTGCATTTTTTCAGGCATAGATCCCCCCATGTTAACAGTTTATTAATTGTTGTTTTAAAGTTAAATGATACTTTTTAATAATCACTAGTTCTCCTGTGAATTGTAGGGATTTCTGCTTCCATGCTTAGTTCCTTGAAATTAAAATAATTGTAGAATGGATATGCTAAAATAAGCAAGTCCATTATCTGTTTTTATAATCTTAGGTGAAGGCAACTAAATAATGTTGCTGTACATTGTTGTTGTAAATAACAATTCTTTTTGTCCTTTATAATGTTAGAAACAGTATTGTAGTTGGAGAAATGAGTTAACCTATTATAATTTTATGAGGCTATCAAGGGTGCTGAAATACAATGTATTTATTACTGATTGTGGTTGTTTTGGTAGATGATTCACTGTGCAATGTTAACGGATAACAGCTAGACAGATTATAGAGAAAACTTGAGATCAAAAGCCATACATGACAATTTAGTGTGACAATTGATGCCATTTTTATTTTTTATTTTGTTTATTTATTTTTTATTTTATTTATTTTTATTTTTTTATTTTTTTCCAGAATTTTATTGATTAACAGCAATTAGACAGTTTCAAATCAAATCGCTAGGACAGATTCAATAATTAACACTCTGCAT
>NDGN011386004.1:0-19635 GCA_002564285.1 Tympanoctomys barrerae | reverse complement strand
GGGAAGATGTTCTGCTCCTGAATCATCTGGGTGGTTCTTGCCTCTAGCCTCTTTACAGGGAGTTCTGCTGAAGGGTTCCGTGCTGGACCTGCACTCTGGCTCTGTTCAGGTTCCCTTGGCCTGGGTCGTCTCACTCACTCGCGGGGCCTGCGCTCTGGGTCTCCCCAATTCTTTTTCTTCTGGGTGGCTACAAATGAAGGAAAGAGTCCCCTGACAGACAAAGGCTCATCCTTGAAGACTCTATATGTAACAGATTAAGCTTTCCTACCTGTGGGCTTGAACAAAACATCTCTGTGAGTCAAGCTTAAGGAGCCAGGATCCAAACATCTCCTAAGCCTCCAGTTCTCAAACTTGCCTACACATTGGAATCATGTGGCCAGTTTTGTTTTTATTTATTTGTCTATTTATTTTTTTGGTGCAGTACTGTGCTTGCCAGACAGGCACTTAGGCCACTAAGCTATCTCTCCAACCCCCACGTGGCCAGTTTTTAAAAGAATGGATGCCTGGATGCTTCCATCCCTCAGGATTCTGATTTCACTGGCCTAGGATTAAACTTGTACATAAGAGTCTTAAAGTCTTCCTAGGTAAATCTAATACTAAAATTTTTAAGAATCACCAAAATGGCAAGATGTGGTGACACATGCCTCTAATCTCAGCACTCGAGAGGCTGAGGCAGAAAGATTACAGCCAGCCTGGGTTGCATAGTGAATTCAAGGCCAGACTCTCTCTAAAATAATAATAATAATAATAATAATAATAATAATAAACCAAGGCAATCTGTTCAGAAAAGATTGCAAAGGGTAATAATCATACAAATTATTGATAGTTGGAATGATTTTTACTAAAAAATATGATTGTGAATGATAATGGTTGACATGTGACTCACTTAAACCAATATAAAAGTTGTTTTAGAATCACAGACTAAGGACTTGGAAATAAAATGGTATGAAATTTATGCAAAAGCAAGCACAAGACAATGTCATGGAGTATGTAGATCTGTAATGCAAACTAATAAGCACCTTGAGAATGATTGGGTTGGATTGGTAGTCAATGAAATCCTCAGCCTTATATGTAAGAAAATACACTGAGTGTTACTTTCTTTTTTTGGCGGGGGGTGTTCAGGGTCTAACTACTAGATTGGACTCATAGTGAGAGTGGGGATTATAGGCGCACACCACCACACCCAGTCTCAATTGCTGTCTCGGTGCATCCCAGGGGCAGGACCGGCATGGCAGGCCCAGGTTCAAGCCCCCAGCTCCTGAGCCTGCTTGCAGGTGCTTTAATCCACTGAGCTATTTGGCTGGCCCTTGAGTGTTACTTTCTAATTAAAAAATAAAGTAGGTTTCTTAATTTATTGTTTTAGGTTTGTCTGTATGGGCTACAGCACCCAGATGGAGGAAGGAGGCTACACTCAGTAGGCACAAAGATATGAGAGAAAGATAGTATAGGAAAACAGAAACAAACAAGAGTAACCTAATTTTGTTTCAGAATTTGGCATAGACACAAAGTAAAAAAACCTTTTTCTTTCCTGAAAAAAAGGGCGCAATTTGTACCTCAAGAGACCATCTGAATCAGTTCCCATCTGTTTTGTGGTGGAGATTTAAGATGATTTTTTCCCCAAACATTATGCAGATTTTATTTCAATGGAAGTATCATTTAGGTGACTAAAAGAAATTCAAGGCAACCTCCTGAGTTGCAGAGACAGGCAAAAGTATGGCAAAAAAAAGCTTTCATATGTACACAGGTAACACTCTCAATTATAGGGAAATTATCTAAAATGTTTTCACAGAATAGTAGGTTCTAAGTATTAGTTATTGTCAAGAAAGAATATCTTGAGCCAGGCATGGTGGCATACACTTGTAATCCCAGAGCTCTGGGAGCTTGAAAAAGGGAGATTGAGAACTTGAGCCTACATTGGGCAACAGACCAAAGTAAAGAGAACCTGTCTCAAAACAAAATAAAACAACATTTAACAAGGCTGGTGATCAAGCTCAATGCAAAAGCCATGGGTTCAGTTCCAAGTATAAAATAAAGACAGAAAGGAAGAGAAAAAGGAAAGAATGAAGAAGGAAAAGTAGAGGAGTGTATGGTGGAAGGGAGAGACAAGGGGGAAAAGAAAGTATATCTTAAAGACAATTTGCACTATAGAACTGGAAGTGATCCAAATGAACATAAGGAAACACCGCAAGTGTCACTTTTGAGATACTATAATATCCTGTAAGAACTATAAAAACTTTGCCTTAATTATCTCATTTTATCCTTGTAAAACAATACAGTATGATCAATCTCATTTTAAAGATGAAGATGAGATTAAGTAGCTCACTCAAGGCCATACATCCAGTCAAAGGCCCTGTGGTGCCAGACAGAGATCCGTAAGCACTGGGCTAGGTTGCCCCTCAGCAGTAAGGGCCACATTTCCCAAAATGTACCACGTAAAACATCAAGCACAATGCCAACAACAAAAGCAAAACAGATTTCAGGATTTGATTTACAGATCCAGGCTGGTATCTTTACCAAGGACAGGTCTCCATTATGTTTGTGGACAAGTCGCTAATATGTTTGTAGGAATTAAGAGTCTAAGACAGAGGTCATATGGAGGTCACACGAGTGGAATTTAGCAGTCTGTTTTCACAGATCATGGTATATAATATGCTATGCAGCATCAGGAAATTAAAGCACTTTTTCACAGAGGCAGCAGTTGGGCTTGGGAAGATTGAGAAGCCAGGAAAGGAAGACAGCACAGAAATGATGGGCAGAGAGGAGGCACCACTGGAAGGATCAAGGCATGGCGTAGTGAACATCAGAGACAAACATCAGCACCTCGTGAAGGATATCACTAGACAAGAGGCATTGGATAAGGATGAGGCAAAATCTAATTTCTATAGCAAAGACAAAACATGGGGTATTGCCTATGAGGGACAAGTCAGACATTCACATGGAAAAACAGGGCTCAGAGTCAAGACATATACAAGGGAACATGGAGTCATACAGTTCTGAAAAGTAAGAAAGCATTGAAAACAAAACAGAAACACAACCCCTGCATGGAAGGTGGGATGTCAGAAGGCCACAGAAGCATTCCCAAAACCCAAACTGGAACAATTAAAAAAACAAAATTAAGTACTAAGATACTGAATTAGAGCCCAAAGAGGAAAATAAATATCATGAGCCTACATTAATATGGTATTAATAAAGGATTGAATAAATTAATACACAGCAAAACAAATCACCCTGCAGAAAAATTTTAAGTAATTTATATGGATATTCCACCCTCAAGGAAGAGAAGATAAATCCTCACTTTTGTAGAACAAGTTGCACATAGTGACTTCCTTCCAGAGTTTTATAGAAAAGGAAGAGAATAGTCTACATTCAAGAAACTCAACGAACATTACTTCAGCCAGGTACTCAAGGCCAACACCAACAGTGATAAACCATATTGATTGTAGGTATCTTCAGTATGATGTATGGGAATGATGACTTAGCTTTGTGATCTGCCTCCTAAAAGTATGTGCCCCCAGTCTAGTCACGAGGAAAACGGTTGACAAATTCCACTGGAGGGGCATCCTACAAAGACTCTTTGTCTTAGTCCTAATCTTGTTGCTAAGACACAACATCCAACACCTACAACTTCAAGGGGAAGGGTTTTTATTTGGTCTCATGTTTTCAGTCCACAGTTGGCCTATTCCAAGGCAAAAATAGCATGGCAGAGAGCATAGCAGAGAAAAGATGCTCACATCATAGTGGCCAGGGGGCAGAGATCAAAGAAAGGAACCCCGGGAGCAAAGAGACCCTTCCAGGTCAATGAGCCCCCTCCAACAGGGCCCCACCTAATAGCACACTCAGCTGCAAGGCTTATCCACCAGCGAGGCTAGTGCCCTCTTAATTCAATCACCTTCCAAGCACACAAGCCTTTTGGAGACAGGCCAAATCTAAGCCATACCCTCTTCCACACTGCCAAAGTCATCACAACCAAAAAAGTTACAGGGAACAAGAGCTAAGGAGCTTTGGTGCATAAAAGCCACATGGGACCTTGGAGGGACCCATGGAGGAGAAGGAACACGGCGAAGGAGCAAAGGAGATTTGAGCAAACTATGAGCTTCGATTAATAAACACATGCCAATACTGTTTATAATTGCAATAAAAGTACCATAACATATTAACAAAGGGAGAAACAAAGGGGTAACAGAGGACATGGGAACTCTGTCTTCTCTATTCTCATATGAATCTAATGCTTGTTTAAAAAGTAAAGGGTATGGGCTGGGGGTGTAACTGGGTGGTAAGCATATGCTTAGCAAACACAAGTCCTGGATTCAATTTCAACCACTGGAACAGGTCTATCTTATTTATTCAAAGTCTAAGCTCTTGCTTGCTCCCACCCCTAACTTGTACATAGGTCCTGTGATAAGTAGACTGTTTACTCCTAAAATTCATTTTGAGCTCTTAGTCTGCAACCAAACTTAGTGATCAGACCTTTACAGAGGCAAGCAAATCAAAGTGAGGTCATTAATGGGGGCCTCATTCAGTGTGACTGGTGTCCTCTCAGAAAGAAGAAATTTGGGCACAGAATTGTACACAGAGGGAAGATGATATGAAGAGATACAAGGAGAAGACTGCTATCTACGAACCAAGCACACAGGCATATAACTGATCCTCCCCTCCTACCCTCAAAAGGAACCCACCCTGACCATGTTCTGATCAGAGACATCTAGACTTGATACTATGCAGTGATAGATTTTTACTGTTTAAGTCATCAATGTGTAGTATTTTGTCGTGGCAGTCCTTGCAAACTGAAAGCAGAAGGGTTAAACTGGAATGCTCAAAAAAAGAAAGCAGAACTAAAGCTGTGAGGTAGAAAGACAAAGACCTAAACCCTGGAATCTGATGTCCCAGTATTATGGAGGAGATGGAGATCTGGAGTTTCCCAGAAGTCTGTGCCACACTTGAGTATGACACCTAGACCCTGTTGTGCCATGGTAGTTAGATCCTATGAGCCACAGCCTCAAACCCCAAGAAGACTCTGTGCCAAAGCCTGCAGCTGGTAATGAAGGTCTCTATGAACAGAGGCCCTGTGGAGTTCAGTGCCTCACAGACAGCCAAGGACTAGCAATGAGAAAGACAGTGCCCAGCACTGAGGCAGAAGTGGCCTCCTTCCTCTTTTTATGTCACATAAACCTCACAAGGCCATTCATGGCTTCACAGGAGAGGCTGGTCTCCTCAAAGAATAAATGTGATAAAAATTTCCAGTTGTTGAATACAAAGGCTCAAATCAGTAGTTTGTTTTTAATCCTGTGGCTGGAAGGGCAAATACAGACCTATTTAAAAGTTAAGATAATCAAACTTCTCTATAATCCCATCATCCTACACCCTTCCAGTTATTCTACTAAGAACAGAGAGACTCTTGCAGATAATTTGACATTGGGCAAAATGCTGGCAGTACTTTGTGTGCTAGGGCATGCTTTCTCTAAGCTCCTTGTGCCAGGCTTATACAGAAAGAGCCCAAAATTCAGACCAGGAGTAGAGGCTGTTGTTTGAGGATTGCGGACTAGCTAGAATATGAGTCATTTCTGAGACTTTCCCTTTAATCGATGACAGAACTCAACATCCACTCTTGCAGGCAAAAGGCAGAGAATCCACCGGAAGTACCCGGATGCTTTGTGACCCCATCTGACTTCTCCTGAGCCTATACCTCACGACCATTGAATCATCTTGATTCCAGATTCACCTTGTCCCGGCCTCTGCCCCCAGCTATGCCCTACCTCTTCTGAAAGTGCAGGTGCAGGATGAGGTACAAGCGCCTTGTCATTTGTCCTACATCAGCACATGCTTGTCGCCTCCCCTGAGAGTCAAAGCTGAAGATCTGATTCAGTTACACCTGACTTACCAGCACTGCTGACTGGTATACACAGCAGATTTGATCTGCGATAAGCATTTCAAAAACGTCACTCTGGGGCTTGGAGGTGGGATGGCTTCTGCCTTTAGTTTTAGAGAAGAGGGTAAACTGTCTATGTTTTTCACATGAATAATAATCACGTTCACAGTTTGATTCCAAAGGGACCATAAAATGAAACCAGATTTAAAAAAAAAAACAAAAAAACACCCTCATAAACAGGCATTTGCAAGAGCCTTTGCTTTTCCAGAACTTCAAGTTGGAGCTTTGAAAAGAAGCAGTTTCCAAGGAAGTAAAAGCATGCCTTGTTGTCCGCCCCTCTTTAATCTCCCCCCTTTTCCTCTTTTTTCTTCTCTTCCTCTTTTCTTTTCTCATCTTCAGTCACTGTCTGCACTTAATGTACAAAGGAAGGAAGACCTCAGTCAGTGTCCTCCCCTCCCCCCACAGGAAAACCCCTTTTAACAAGGCTGAGATCGTGGATGCCTATCCAGACCCCTATTCCAACAAGGGCCCCAGCGCTGGCACTGGTCCGGTTTTCAGAGATGGCAGCTAGCCCAGGCGAGGACATCGAGAGCTCAGGGAGCCGCCAGGCTAGCTTCAGGTCACGAGTGCGCCCCTGGTTACCCGATGTTGAGTCAGCGATCTGCAGACCACAGAAAGGTCAGGCCCATCTTCACAAAGTGAAAGTGCTGAATTATACTGAAACTGCAGAAGAAAAGTAAACCAACCCTGCCTCGGGGCCCTAAGTATGTGCTCTGAAAGTCTTGTTTTTATCTGGAATTACAGTAAAATCATTTCAGAGTGGTTGGGTGTGTGGTATTCTGAGTAATTTACTCTTCCACTAAATTGCAAGTTACCCCACTTCCTACCAGGCCTTCCTTATTTCCCTGACCCGGCCCACCGTGGCTGTCTCTTTGGACTCCACCCACTCGCCGTCCCAGATGTGCTTGCTTGTGCAAGGGCGCAAGGTCAGTGGCCTGGGATGTACCAGGATAAGTGGGGCTTCATAGTGTTCTCCTAAAGTCCACAGAGCTGGATGGTGTGGCCCCTGCGTGTCCCAAGGCCCTTGAAGAGCTCCTGCCCACTCTTTGTGGGGGTGGGGGAGGACAATCAGGCGAGTCTGTGCCCAGTTCAGCCTGGACCACAGCTTCCCATTAGCATTGGACCTCTGGAAAACTGTGACGTCTCTAAGCTGTGGGTACCCATTCCTCCCCCAGGACTGTTGGGAAGCTTGGACTCACACACGTAAAATCTTGTGGCACAGCATGGGAACTCAGTGATTGGTCTTGTTCTTCTTGTGCTTCCCAGCCTGCTTGAAGATCTGGACCTGTGCCCCAGTCTCTCTCCTCCTAGGACAGAGTCTTGTCTACCCTCTGCCATCTCCTCCCCTTGGTGGAAGTGGTATGAGGTCCTCCTTCCCCTGGGTCTCATTGCTTACCGGCTGCCCCTAGCTACACACTCTACACCACTGTCCTGTCTCCTGGATGACTCCCAATTGCGGGATTACACTTTCAATGCCAATCAGTGTCAACACTAGGATAGACTTGGCCAGAGTATACACTATCCTTTGACCCCATGCATTGGGCCACTGGCCTCCTTTCTTGGCCTGGCCTCTGCAGAACCCCAGGCCATCTCCCTAGCTAGAAGAACTTCATATCTTGTCTTACCTCCCTCCTAACTTGCCTGATTGTCCTCCCCCACCCCCGCAAAGAGTGGGCAGGAGCTCTTCAAGGGTCTTGGGACACACCAGAGCCACACAATCCAGCTCTGTGGACTTTAGGAAGACACTATGAAGCCCCACCCATCCCAGTACATCCCAGTGGAGGAGTTGCTTCCTGTTCCTGTGTCCACTCCTACTGGCACAGGACTCACTCCTATTATGTTATATGCCTTCCCTGGGTGTCTAACTTTCTAAGAGTCAGAAAACATAGCCATGATTTAACTATATTAAGACTAAACAGCTCATTTCAAAGTCACTTTTTGGGGCCCTAGAATTGGCTTCCTGAGCACCACAGCTTCTGTAAAGATGAGTGCATGATCTGAATGGTACTGATCCCAGGACATCCCTGAATACTAGGTGGTTTCCACTAAGCTGCTTGACTTCTATAAGCCTCAGTTTTCTAAGCTGAGAAGTGGCCACTTGTGTTTAATTCACGACATTTTTATGAAGTCTCAAGATCATGTGTGTAAACAGATGTGGTTAATTTTAAATTTTCTGATACCAGTTTGATACTTGCATTTCCATAACAGCAGGGGTTTATGCTTATTTACGGAACAGGTAAAGGGTACCCAGTGCCATTTAATATTCTGCTCACAGTCTGGCTCCCTTTGTAAACTGAGCTCCTTGAGGCCAGGCCTTGTGTCTGGTTGTCCTGCAGACCTGGGCCAGCACCAACCCAGTGTCTGGCCCAAGGCAGGCACCAAGAAAGTATTTATAGGACAGAGGACACCTATGGTGCTTGCCGCTATCATCAGCCAGCCTGACAATCAAGTCTATGTTGAACTCTTGGGTCTAACAATACTAAGGTTTAGGGAGGATCAGAGGTCAGGAGTTATGCCGAGGGGGGAGATTTATGCTCCCTTCCCCCTTCTGACAAATACCTTCATGTCAGGGCAATGACATGACAATAAGTGCAGGGAAGGTCAGGAAACCCAGGTTGACAAGGATATCTCCTGTGGCTACTGCCCACAATTGTCTACTATGAGCAGACTAACTGGGCTCCAACTAGACAGTAAAGAGACCCTCTCTCATCACAGCCCAAACCTTAAACACTTGGTACTTGGTAACCACTTGGTACTGTATCTCCAGGAGGCCCAGTTAAGTATAATACTGCTTTTGAAAAAACTACCTGGTGACACTGAGGCTTCCTTTCATTCACCCTACAAACGTGATTTGAACAATGACCATATCCCTGTAACTGTCCTAGAGGTTGAAGAGACACAGTCTAGGCCCTCAAAGAATTCTGAGAAACAAACAAGGAAAAAGACCACAATAATACAGCATGTTGAAAGTGAAGACAGAGTAAATAGATTGTGATCATACATGAAAGCCTAGGGCATGGCTGTGCAGAATATGGGCCACAGCATGGGGAAGGTGGAATTTAGCTTCTGGAAGAATGAGTGGTCGTTAGGTAAGGAAATCCAGAAAGGATGGAGAGTGGGGAAGAGGATGCAGTAGGACCCAGGAACATGAAAGAATGCTCAAGAAAGGATAGGTGGGGGCAAGAAGTAGCAAGTGGGGATGTGGATGGGGGTTCCACATTCCCAGGAACAGGGAAAGGTGTCTTCTGTGGAAACTTGGAGCCTGTAAATACAGGAGGGAGATGATGTAAAGTCTTTATCCACCTCCTGCTTTAGAGACAAGCAAGCTGAGGTATGGAAAGGGAAAACTACAAAGGAAGTGATTGGGATAGCCAGATATGGATCTGCCTTTCCTGGTGCATAAGAGTGAGAAAATAAATAAGCTTCTGAAATGGTACAGAGACCCCACACCAGGTTGTGTTGGAATCCACCCGAACACTTGCCTCCCCCAAATAATCTGTCTTCTTCACATCAGAAATGGTGAAGACGGCCATTGTACCCTTCTAAAGGCAGCAGTGGTGGCTCAGTGAGACTCTTATGAACATACAGGTGCTGTTCTCTAATCCGAAAGGCTAAAGTGTGGTGCATGTTGGGAACCACAGGAGTAGCATGGCTACACAAAAAAGGCCTTGGTGGGGGCGGCTGAAAGGAAGATGGAGAAGAAGAGGAGGACCAGCCAGAAGGAAGGTTGGCTTTTATGTTAAAGGCAAGGAGAAACTCTTAATGGGTTTCTTGGCCTGAACTCAGCTGCAGAGTGAGCCAGGAAAGAAATCACCAGTGTCATCAGTGGAAGAAAATCAAACTCACCTTCCTGGTTCCTGAAGAAAGGTAAAGAAAAAGCAGGAAGTAAGGCTAAAGAGCAGCAGTGCAAGAGCAAGCAGAAACACCAGAAACCCCCAGAATTTAGAGGGAGGCTTATTTTACATCGAGGGCACCACTCAGGATTGTTTCCAGAATATCAGGCCCTGATTCTTGGTGGTCTTGGGCTTAACTGAGATAAGCAAGCAGGAAGTAGAGAGGCAGACTGGCTTGTCAATTGGAGGTTGGTTTACACAATGTGCACTGGAGTGATAGCTACGTATCACAGTGGCCAGTCATTTAATAGAGACGGAAAACCAGAAGTGGAACATAAACTATTACCTGGGCAACTAACAAACTGAAGTACAGCTTACGCCTCTGGACCAGATTATTTTTGTGCATTGGTGGTAGGTTTCCCAACAGCAATTTTCTGTGTAGGTTATCCCTGCAGGAGAATTTTGGCCAAAATAGTTTTGTCCAAGATGACCACAGCACATCCAGCCCATCGGACACCATACCTAACAGAGCTCCTTCCATCCATAAACAGGGTGCACTCGGCATATGTCTGGGGGCCCATTTTTAGAACTGTGCACCCAGCATAGCATGCGGTCCCTGGACAGTCAAGTCTCAGTGTGAGATGATCTTGTCAGATTCCTCAATCAGGACAGTGGCTGTTAGAGCACAGAGAAAATGAGGGGTGGAGGCCTTAGAGGCCTTGGGTCCTCTCAGGGATTGGCAGCCTGAGTAACTGTATAGAAGCCACCAGCTCTAAGAAATTTGCATAGTTGCTTTCCTCAAACTAGCTTCTACCAGATATTGTAACCTCTGGGAACTCAAGTCCAGGTCAGTTGGCCTTTGAGTCCAGAACTGGAGTCTTTCAGTTTAAAGGCAAAGAGAGGCCAGCTGACAGGAAGGCAGAAGGAACACATTCTTCAGGTCCAGGCAGGTGTACTGGCAGGCTGTGGGTGGCAGAAGGCTGAGGCAATGTATACAGAGGGCAGTCGCAGCAGGACTGGGCCTGGGAGATCTTGAACTGGCTTTACATGTGGGAGAGGTGTGGTATTTGATGCAGACAAGGGTTGCCTTGGCACAGAGCTCAATCACCAAAGGGGCATGACTGATAGCAAGCCCCAGGGGTGAGTCCTTTGTCTATACTTCTGGAAATGAGTCTGTCAAATTTCAGGTCATGATTATCAGGCATTTCAGACTGTTGTAGACATTTTCTTCCCAGCATGCAGTCAATGCCAAGTCCAGGACAGTGGACCTGAATGTAAGGGAGACTGGTCACATCTCAGAAGAGACATACAGCATTCAAGCATGAACAGGAATTTGTGTTTGATAAAGTGTGCATCAATCTCATGAGATCCGTTTTGGTAGAATTTCTTTTCAGTGGGGGATCCAGTGGGTAACTGAAGTAACTTTTGACATGTTGGCTTCTTGCCTCCCTCCTTGAGGCCTTCCAGGAGAGCAGTACAGTACTGATCTAAGGCTTCATCACCCTCTGTCGAATTGTAGTCCCAGTTTGATGTGTTCAGGAGAGAACTATGCTCACCCAAGCATCAGGCTCCGCCATAGGGACAGGGAATTTTGACTTGAACCAGGCTTGGGCAGCATCTAAAATGCAGCCACATTCTTCAGTATTAAAGAGAGTAAGAATTAGTTGCAGACGTAAAGCAGGAGGCTGAGGTGCAGGACACAGAACTGGCAATGGTAGCTTGCCAGGTGGCTGGGAAGCTCGGGTTGATGAATGTAAGGAGAAGGCAGGTGAGCCTTGGGTCCTTGGGCAGAACAGGATAAAACTTTTCTAGCTTTGGCTGAATCTGAGAGCTTCTCAGATAGCCTTGTGGGTTTGTTTTGACAACTAGGATAACTTTTTGTTGTGCATGACACAGGTATAGAGACAAGGTGAGAGAAGTTTTAACCCCTTATGGCAGTTGAGTCCTGGTGGGCTTGTCTTTTATCTAAGAATATTCCCCATTAAAGGGGCTTATTGAGCAAGTCACAAGCATCATTTAAGTCTAGAACAGTCCGTACAGGGCATAAGGGTTGGAAACCACAGAATCACGGTGATGGTTGTGTTGTTGACAGCACAGAGATCTTGCCCAACGTGATAATCAACCAATCAAGCCAATGTGTGATGCTGCCTGTTTATATTTCCTGTGACATCTGACAGCAGCAGGGGCTGTGGTGAGGCAGCATAGGTGACAGCACAGGCCCAGAGGGAAGTCTTTAGTTCATGTCTCTGGGAGGAAAACTTTCAGAACTTCAGATTGAGGTTATCTGTCTCAGGTTGATGCAGGTGTCATCTTTTTCTCAGGGAACAGTCAAAGTTGAAAGTACAGGATAAATTAGAGGAAGGTTGACTGGCTTGGTGTAAAGGAGGTGTTCTCCCACGCTGCAAGTTTGTAGCTGGCAGAAGGGGTGAGAGGCAAGAATCACAGTTGCCCTGGTGATGGTAACTTTTTGGCAGCAGGAACTTTTGAAGGCAGAGAGTTATGTTCCATTGTCTACCAGGAAAATCACAGGCTTTCCCCAACTTTTGCAATGACCAAGGGCTCCCTGGGGCCCAATTTGATGGAGCTCAATTTATCCTATCTATTCAGGCATGACAGGGTACAACTCATTTGTCAGGGCTTCCAGTCCAATTTTCTCAGTCAAAATGTGGAACTGAGATGGAATTGCTGAGAGTCATCTCTGTGGGTGTCAGATGACACCATCTGACCAGGATAGGTGTGTCTCCACGAGACCCCTGCAACCAAATGCAGGCAATGAACTGGAATTGGTTCAGTTGGCTAGAAGTGGGACAGTCAGGAGTGGGGAGTGCATCTGTGGCAGCTAACTGGGATGCCAAGTCAGAATTCTCAGGAATAATGGGCCTTTTTTTCCCTCTTGAAATGCAGAGAGTGGTTTGGTTTCATTTTTAACTCCATAAAAGTCCTTTTTCCTACAGTCAGGAACTGTGGGTTTTACCTAATTAGTTTCCATTCTATCTCTCTATGGTGTGTGTTATATACCCTTGAACAATGGTGCAACAGACAAAGGGTGGGTACCCCTCAAAGAGAGGCCATTCAGATGATCACCTGGCCATGCCCTTTAAAGGGACTTTGGTGCAACTTAGCTAAGGAGGGTGCATATGTTGATTGCCATGGAACCATAGGCAAGGGCCCAGTGAGCCACTGTGACCAGTGTGTCCCAGTCTCAGTGCACAGATGGAGCAGCCTGTTGCTTACGCTGCCCATGCTTCTCACTCACACAACCATTTAGCAGACACTTAGAGGTTAAACATTCCAATTCCCTTCCCCTTGAGGGTGGTTTTAACTAACTAGAGCTGATCAAACTCTTCTTTTCCTCTAACTGAGCAGAACTCACAGACTGACTAACTGGGGGTTCCCCCAGGGGTCTTAGCAGAACCAGGCAGGCAAACAGACAGACAGACAGGCAGATTTGGCCCTTCTCCTTTTGGGGTCCAACATGAGCTGCTCGAGCAGGGAGCCAGAAATCCTCCTCCAACCTCTGAGGGAACTCAAGAAAACTCAGTATCATACCTTCCTGTTGGGACCTGGAGAGGTCCTTGCTTCCTCTACAAGGGCCACAACCAGTGACCAAAGAAGTCAGAATGGTTGGTCCTCCTGGCTATGCGCCAGATGCTACAGCAAGCAGAAACACTGAAAAGACACCCAGGATTTGGAGGCATATTTCTTTGCATCAGTGTTCACTGATCTGGATTACTCCCAAAATATCAGGCCCTGATCGCTGGTGGTCTAGGGCTTTCACAGGGTAAGCAAGCAGGAAGTACAGAGGCAGAATGGTTTGTCAATTGGGGGTGAGTTTATATAAGCATCATGGTGACCAGCTATGCATCACAGGTCCCAGCTGCTTCTAAGAGGTAGGAGATGCCAGATCTGGAAATAGGAACGATGACCAGGGCACCTAACAAACTGAAGTATACTGGGGAGGCCGATGGGGGTGGAGGGAGAGAGCATGTTTTGCTCTAGAAGTGGCAGGAAACCTCAGTTGGGCAACCTCTTCTGCCTTCACTCTGGGCCCTAGGCCTGAGCACACTGGAGCTGCTATACTCCATACTCGGACCAGCAGGTAGGTGAGCAGAGTCTCCTTCCCCCACTGCTAGCACTCCTCGGGGGTGTATCCCTCAGCAGCAGTGCCCAGGCATGCACATGGCACCCGGAGGCGACTGTGCCCTCCCTGAAGGCTCCCAGACCTCATCTGTACCCACGATGCCTAGTGGCAGCTGTTTTTACAGTTTGCCTTCCCTATCAGATTATGAGCTGCATGAGAGCAAGACATCTGTCTTACTCATGTTTGAATTCCAGTTCCTCACAAGAAAGGTCCTAAGCAGTGATCTAAAATGTGTCTCCACAGTTCCTGCTTTGGAAGTTTAATTCCACAGTTCCTGCATTGAGCATATTAGGAGATAATTAGGGTTAGATGAGGTCATGAGGGTGGGGTTTCCAAGACAGGACCAGTGGTTTTATGAGAAGAGGAAGAGCCCTGAGCTTGCACAATCCCTCACTCTTGCCATGTGGTGCCCCTGCCACACTGCACCACAGAAGGGAGACCCTCACCAGCTTCGGCCCTTCAGCCTTGGACTTGCCAACCTCCAGAACTGGGAGAAATAAATTTCACTTTTTCTTCAACTGCCCAATCTATTGTTGCTATAGCACCATAAAACCGACAAGACCGCATAAATGTACTGGTAAGTTTAATTAGATTACACTGAACAGTTTTATCCAGGGTATGTTATGCATTTTAGTTATTTGGGGGGAACTTAATTTATATCAAACATATGCAACATCTATAAGAAACAAAATTTACTTAAAAAAATTTTTTATTTATTTGTTACAGAGTCCCAGGCCAGCATGGCATATAGTACTAAGGATCAAACCTGGTCCTTGCACTCGCCAGGCAGGAACTTGGACCACTGAGTTATCGCCCCAGCCTCAAAGAACAAAATTTAAGTTCTATTTGCTTTAAAATACACATTTTTAGGGCTGGCCAAATAGCTCAGCAGATTAAAGCACCTGCAAGTAGGCTCAGAGGCCAGGGTTTCGATCCCTGGACCTGCTGTGCCAGCCCCACCCCCAGGGAGCACAGAGACTACAATTGAGACTGGGCATGGTGGTGTGTACCTGTAATCCCAGCTCTTATGAAGCTGTAAACAGGCAGATCACTATGAGTCTGAACTAGTAGTGAGACCCTGAACATCCTGTAGACCCTTCCCCCCCCAAAAAAAAATACAATTTTTTCCCCTGTTTTTTGAGAGAGGGCCTCACTATGTAGTTCAGGCTGGTATTGAACTCACTACATAGCCCCAGCAGGCCTCAAAGTCTCAATCAGTCCTCCTGGCTCAACCTCCCAAGTGCTAAGCTTACAGGCATGTGTCACCACTCCCAGATAAAATCCACTTTTGAAACCAAAATTTCTCTAATTTGGGAGCTACCAAGAAATGATCAAAGCATGTGTCCATTTGATCAAAATGCTCTTAGCAGAAAGGACTGTTTCCAGCTTTGATCTCCCAGAGGACATGTCATCTAGTAAGTGGTTCAATGTCCAGGAACTATATGGGTTACACACACTCCACACCTATGGATTTTTGTTACTAATAAAGGCTTTTGCAGGTGCAAATTCAAGCAGTTTGTTTAAATATGTTATAAAAGTATAAACAGGAAAGTGCACTACAATACATACCAAAGCAAATGTATATACAATTATTATGCATCAAATATAATAAAGATGGATAAGAAAATTGACTGTTTGATAGAAGCATCTCTCCAGTGTTTAATAAAACAGTATACAAAAAAGAAATGACATGAAATGAGACCTATCTTCAAATTTTAAAAAGAAATGTGAAATGATTTAAACTGTTATAACCATAAAATCAATTCAGAGAGGAAATGTTTCAAAATAAATGATTTTCAAGAAGTATGACTTTATGATCTGACATCTGAGAACTACTTGAACAAATGGTAGACAGCCCTCTCCCCAAGCACTATGAGCCAACCAATGGGCAGGAGTTTGTGAACCTGCCCATTGGTTGAAAGTGGAGAGCATGCTGGGAAAAGGGGATGTGGAGTTTCTGAAGGACTAGACAGAGCTGGAATTTTCTCAGCCGTGTTGCAGATTCACTTAGGTGCTGCTCAGAGTCTCCTCTAACATTTGATAAAAACAAATGTCATTTCCTTCATGTTGAGTGTCTAAAATACAAACTCCCCAAGGCTCATGCATGCTTGGAAATTCTTCTACATTTTTTGCATCCCTGGAATCTTCCAGAGGACTCTGTTGGCTGGCCACTCCCTGTTCCTTCATTCACTTGAACACAGGAGGAGGTTGTGTTTGTCATTTATGACCCAAGTTGAGCCAGCCTCATATTCAGTTACAGACATCAATTATTATCTTTTTCTTTTGCAGATATTTTCAAGTTTGGCCTCCAGCTTATTTCTGATTGATGTTTCCCCTCTTCCCAATGACACAGCCTTACTTCCTATTACTCTGAAGCCCTGGGCTGAGAGGAAATAGACACTGATCAGCTGTAGGTGCTCTGGGCTTCAGAGGCCCAAGGTAGCCTCCGCAGTCACACAGGAGGGTTGGTGTCTTTTAGCTTGGGGACCTGATGGCAGCAATTGCTGTGCCTGGGCTACTGGGAAGCACCCTTATACTGAATACCTCTAAGGACAGCCATAGTAAAGGGCTCAAAAATGCCTGAGAGCAGGGATTCCCAGGAGCCGAGACGAACCGAAGGAGTATTTGTATGTAAAGGCTCATGCTTGCTCGCCAGTGCTGTTTAAAGGTTGGGTGGCAAAGCTTGAGTTCTTACCAGAAGATCACTTTTCCCTTTCTGTGTTTTTGATATACCAGCCCTTATGTAATTCGGGCTGGATATGTAGCCCAGAGATATCTGGCCATTCTCGCACGGAGATCCTCCTTCCTCAGATTCCTGAGTGCTGGGACTCCAGGTGTGTGCTGCTGCCCGTGGCAAAAACATCACACTTCTCTCTGAGTCAGCACAGGCTCCTCCATTAGGAAGCCGAAGTACCAAGAAGCCACTTTTGAGGAGCGCAGAGCCCAGCTTTCCCGACTCAGTCTGCACTGCTAGGACAGGATGAAAACATCCTGGAGAGGTTTGGGGCTGTGCGTGGAGCTGTCTCTGGGCCTGCAGTCACCAACTGTGGCCTGAGAGAGCTGAACAAAAATAACCTGGAGCCAACACTGGGACACCCTGACATGCCATGAGGGAAACCTGGGCACCGACCCAGGAAGCCAGCGACTTACAGAGGCTCCGTCTGCAGGTGTAAAACTAAGTGTGTGGTTTTCTACCATCTTGTTCATGGAAATCCTGCATCACTTCTAATGTTTTCAAAAATATGTTTTAGTCTCTTTTAAAAAATTAAAAAGTTTAAAAAATTAAAAAGTTAAAAAATCAACTTGATTAAAAAAACCCAACTAAAAAAAAATAAAAAAAAAAACAACTATGTATGTATTTACTAATATGTGATAAAAACCAGGTATGGTGGCACATGCCTAGAATCCCAGCACTTGAGAGGCTGAGGCAGGAGGATAACAGGTTTGAGACCACAAGGAATACAGAATGAGTTTGAGGCCTACCTGAACTACTTCGTGAAATCCTGTCGCAAAACCACTTCTCCCCCCAAAAGAGAAACAAACATGAATATGAAAAAAGACTAAGTTAAGTTTTGAAAAATTAGTACTTAAAAAAAAAAGAAAACAGGAAGATAAAAAGTTTGCATCAGTGGGCCAGCCAAACAGCTCAGTAGACTAACGCACCTGCTTAGGCAGGTACAGGGACTGGGGTTTGATCCCTGGCATGCCCCCAGTGTGCACTGAGACTGGGCATGGTGGCACACACCTGTAATCCCAGTGCTTGGGAGGCTGAAAACAGGAGGATCACTATGAATCCAAACTGTATAGTGAGACCCTGTAGACCCTGTAATAAATACATAAAAAATAAGTTTGAGTCCAGCCTGGACAAGACCAGTCTCAGAACTTAGCAAGACCTTGTCTCAGAACTAAAAACATACAAGGTCTGGGGATGTAGCTCAGTGTGAAGACCTAGGTTCAATAGCCATTAACACACACACACACACGCACGCACACACACACATGCTTGCACAGCCACACACACACACACACACACATGCTTGCACAGCCACACACACACACACACACACACACACACACACACACAGGCACAAAGCCTATATAATTTCCTTAAGATGGAAAGGATCGTATGAACCCCTGAACAAGACACCAGGAGACTGAGTGTGACATCAACCAGGTGACCGTTATTCAGCTGTAGACCAATACAACCTTACTTTCCCATCTCCTGATACCCCTTCTATAGCTTTTCTGTGTCTGCCCCAGCAGCAGTAGGTATAATGGACTCCTGAAGGATTTTCCAAAATTTTATGTATTAGCGTTGATCACTAGATGGCTCTAAAAGGTGACATGAAGTCCACTTGATGCCCTAAATGTCCCACTGGACATTATTTTAATGCTCCTGGTTTTGACTGATCCTTATCCATGCAAGTCATCGTGTTCTTAATGGAATGAGCTGTATACATGCTGCTTTTTGTGTCACTGCAACTGTCACCCAGCTCTTTCCCAGCTTCCTAGGGGCCAGCAGCCAATAGTGTTTTTCTTGCTAATGCAAATGCCCATTACACACACTGAGAGCAATCATGCAGCACGTGTGTCTCTTGCGCGCCCTTCAAGTGGAAGTAGTGTAGCCGAGGAACTGAAATTGTGTATCTTATTTTATTCCAGTCAAACAAAACGGAACTTGTGACTGCCGTGTTAGCCAACAAAATTCTAGAGTCTGTCCCGTTGCATTTCCAGCCACTGACATGTGATACATCCTTGTGTTGATATCTTAGCTACTTTTATTGTTTCTCTTGTCCTTTGAAATTCCATTTGCTTTTCATTTTTATTATTATAACAAATAAAGTATAATGTACAGGCATGTATACATGGCCATAAAAATCATTCCTTGTCTATTTTTTTTTCTTTTGGATTTATTTACCTGAGTTAACATCTGGCAACTGAAGTTACTATTAGGTGGTGTTCTGAGTGAGTTATTCCTCAAAATCCTCAAAGATATATAGATTTATCTTCCCTTTTTCCTCCCATGGATTTCCCTTGGGAGCAAGAACTCAGTCTAGAATACAGATCTGCTATGGCCAAGTGCTCTGGTGGGGCCTCTCTTTGCCTTTCTTCTCTGCTTCCCTCACCTCCCAGCTCATGCCTTATGGCTCCTATCCTGCAAGCCAGCTTATCCTTTTTTATTATCATTAGAAACAAAGACATGGGTCATTTTGACTTAAGGTATTTCCTTCTGACCCAGATGAAAGAGGAAGTGTAGGGATATTAGAGTGTTTCAAGTCTGGACAGTGTCCATAGCCCTGTCCCAGTTCACCTCTCCCTGCAGGATCAGTGTGCACAGTGTTTGGAGGAGAAAGGGCTGGTGGCCTCAGATCCTGAGTAACCTCGGCTCTCTGTGGCACTTTCTTTACTTTCTGACACTCCAGCTCATGAATCACACCATCTCCACAGAGGAAGCTCACGAGTGCTGCAGGGGGAATATGGATTCCTCCTATGGACTAGCACTGATGACCAGCTCACTGTCCACACCACTCAGATGGTGGGCATTGCAAATCCCATCAAATCTGTCAGTCTGGGCAATGTCAGAACAGAGTGACACTAAAGAAATACAAGATTTATGGTACCCTAGAAGGGTGAGGTGATACTTGACTAGAAAAGTAGGAAAAAGCAGGGGAAAAAAGCAGGGAATTGATCACAAGATCATAGGAGGCAAAGCTAAAGAGATACTTTAAAAAAAA
>NDGN011385982.1:0-13259 GCA_002564285.1 Tympanoctomys barrerae | reverse complement strand
TTTTTTTTTTTTTTTTAGGTAAGTTCCATTATTTGAGTGTTATAGGAGGTGGAGCTTTTGAGAAGGGGACAGGCAGGAAGATGTCACCCTCACCAACCTGGGCTGCTACCGCCCTTGCAGAGCGAGATCAGCTACCATGGTTTTCTCCTGCTCCTATGGGGTCACCTGCCCTCCCACCGGTTCAGGATACGGCAAGGATGCCCTCACCAGGTACCATCCCTTGACTTTGGATTTGCCAACCTCTAGAACTGTAAACCAAAAAAATTTTTATTGTTTATAACTTACCTAATCTGTGATATTCTTTTGCAGCAGCATAGAATGGACAAAAAAGACCAAAAGTTACTTCATTGTTCCCACCCAGCTTTGCAGAAAGCATCCAGCAATGAAGGAATAGTCTCAGGATCACAGAGTTGCTAGTTAATAGAAATGGGATATCCCACCGTCTTCAGAAGGCCTGAAAGATGTAAGTTCGAACCTTCATGTGAGCTATTTTACTTCAATAAGCTTTAATTTCTTCATTTGCAAGGTAGTAACAAATGAAATGCTCAGTGCTCTAACCATACAGTATTTTTTTTTTATTTTTTAAAGAGAGTACAAATTAGAATGAAAACAGAAAAAATTACAAGTGATACAGATTTTTCACTTAACAAAGTAAAATGAGGGGCCGGGGAGATGGCTCAGTGGAATAAGCACTTCCCCAGCAAGCACAAGGGCCTGAGTTCAATCCCCAGTTCCACAAAAAAAGAATTGAAAAAACAAAATAAAATGAATTTCACAGTGTTTGTTGTGATACATAGTGTTGTGTTCCAACCAGTTATTCATATTACCAGATACATACATGTAAAATTGGAAGAAGAAAAAAAGAAATAAATATATAAGAAGCTAAGAAGAGGAAAAAAGGACATATAATTGGAAAAAGTGGATGAAACACGTTAAAGCATTAAATTCCTCTTTCCATAGATCAGCAGAAATGCACAGTACAGTTGTCCAAACCATCCTGCTTACATACATAGATAAATCTCTCCCCCCACTCCCTCTCCTTTCCTTCTCCTCAACTCAGTAACTCTTTCCTTTTGAATAAGTTCTTTCCCTTTTACCAATGTCTATTGTACCCTTTAGATTCCATTTTCTCTTTCAGGTCCTCACACCAAGGAGACAATACAATGTTTGTACGTACAGGTCTGAATTATTTCACTTAAGAGTGTGCTCTCTAGTTGTATTCATAAGAATATTAATTATGTTAGGAGCCGGGGAGATAGCTCAGTGGAATAAGTGCTTGCCTAGCAAGTGCAAGCGCCTGAGTTCAATCCCCGGTTCCAAAAAAAAAAAAAAAGAATATTAATTATGTCTTTATTGTCTCTGCATCTAGAGTGCTAGCTCTGAGCATGCAGGCAGTATGTCCATTTTACTAAACATCATTGCAAGTGTTCACGGGCCTCACTCAGTAGCTGCTGTATGATAGATGACTGATATGGACGTGGAAATTATTGAGGGAAGAAGTAAAAGAACAAGTATGAAGTTCACACATAATCCAAGCACGCTCTCAATGTTATCTCACCTTATCTACCACTATGTCAATAAAGATAGTTCCTTTTATTCATACAGTTTTATTTGGAACACGTGTGAGTACCCTTCAGTACCATTTGATATTTGCATCCAGGCTTATCGCTGCACTTCATGAATAATAATTGTTTAATCTTTATGTTTTACCAATAAACCAGGCATGATTCCTGAGATGGGCACCAGCATGATTCTTAATAAAGGTGATGAACATGAAGAATTGATATATCCAAGACAAATATTCACTTTATGCACTTAACCTTTAAGTTTTTCTCAGAGGAAAACAGCTATAAGCAATGCTTTAACTAATTTTGTTGTCTTGAGATCTTATTATGAGTTTCATGATTTTAAAATTGCTGCTATTTTAACTCTTTCCTAAGCACAGACTTCTGCTTTACAGTGATTACCTGATGGGTGATGCTGGGACAGCAGGAACCCTTGGAAAGTTCCTCAGATCTGCTGGAGTATAACATGGAGCCTCAGGTAACGTCCCTGCGCAGAGTAAATGAATTTGTCCCAGCAAGCCTATTGAAATAGCGATCAACTCATAAAGTAATGCTGACTATTTTTATAGATGAGGACTGATTGAGATTTGTTAAATTTCACCAATAATATTTGCATCAATTCCATTAATCGTAACTAAAAGTTTACCATTACCTTAACTGATAATGTGGCCCTCAGACTCAGAAAAGCATAACAGAGAGTTGAATAAAAAGTTAATCAAGTGTCACTTTCACTCATCTTTCCTTTAAAAATAAGAAACATATACAGGCAGGCTTAAAAGTGGTCCAACATAGAAATTTACTTATGTTGATAAAATTTCTTATCATCATTATCATTTAGAGGAGTCATATTATCTGATTTCAACCTAAATTACTGAGTGCTGCGTTCTATATAGACCTATATAGATGATGAACTCATTACCATGTTGTTAAATGTCTCCAATTTAATTTCTGTATGCCTAGACTCACAAACTACAACATTAATATAAGTACAAAAAATGCTTCATAAGATACACACATGAAAAGCCAACAGGGGGGCCCAGGAGATGGCTCGGTAGAATAGGCACTTCCCTGGCAAGTGCAAGGGCCTGAGTTCAATCCCTGGTTCCTCAAAAAAAAAAAAGTCACATTTAGGGCTGGGGAGATGGCTCAGTGGAATAAGCGCTTCCTTGGCAAGTGCAAGGGCCTATGTTCAATACCCAGTTCTGCAAAAAAAAAAAAAAAGGAGAGAGAGAGAGAGAAAATCCAACAGGTAAGTGAAAATGCTCAACAAATGCAAATCAAAAATACAGGGAGGTATATTATTCTGTATCTTTTTTAACAGCTACCATCCAAAAGAAAATAGAAACGTATTAATGAGAATGTGGAGACAAAAGTACACTTGTACCTCTTTATAGGAATGTAAATTAGTACAGTCATTAAGGAAAACTGTATGGAAGTTTTAAAAATATTTAAACAGAGCTGCCTTATATTCTAGCAATCTCATTACCAGCATATAATCCAAAAGAAATGAAATCAATATGCTAAAAGGATAGTTGGACTGCAGTATTCATTACCACATCATTTACACTAAACAACCTGCATGTCCACCAATGAAGAATGGATAAGAAAAGATATTCAGCCTTAAGAGATAAGGAGACCATGCCACTTGAACACCATGAATGAAACTGTGGGACATTATGCAAAGTTGACTAAGGCACATATGATCTTATTCTAAAGTGAACAAACAAGCATTAGGCTCACAGAAGCAGAATTGATATCTAGCCCTTTGGACTATCTAATTTACTATCGTTGAGAAGCAAAATGTTGGGTACACTGACCAAATCAGGAATAGCCATTAATATAAAGCAGAAGTAGATGATAGGAAATGAAACCGGCAGCGAGGACAAGGTGGGGATCAACTGACGATAACTACAATCAAAGTCACCTTCTCCATAAGGAAAACTAATGAGAACAATGCACAATGTAACAACCATTGTTGCGTTCCTATCATCTTTCTTTTAAATTCTGTATCATCTATAATAGCTTATCTATGATTTTTATTCATTTTAAAATAAAATAAATAAGACAAACCTAAAGGTTCTGGGGTAAATGAACAAGGGAAATAAGAAAGAATAGCCGTAATGTTGCTGTGCTTCTTTAGAAGAAAATTGGTGGGCAGATCTAGATGTTAATTTTTTTCGGTGGTACTAGGGATTGAACTCAGGACATTATGCTTGCCAGGCAAGCACTTATTCCGCTGAGCTATCTCCTTAGCCCCTGGATGGTAAGCATGTATGGATAGTGTCCAAGTCAGTTTGTGTCTACGTATCCACCCAAAGCCTCATGTGGTTTAAAGAGCTTCTTCAGAGATAGCTGAATCCAGAGTATGTGGTGCTAGCATAAAGACTGTGTGATTAGTAAATCAGTCCACTGATCTGTTTGGTACAGTTCTGGCTAAAATTAAAGATGGAAGTGCTACATCCAGTGCAGGCCAGGTAGTCTGTTTATAATGTGAGGGACAGGAAGAGTCTTGTCTCCCTCCTTTGTTGCTGCTGCTGTCACATGAGCACCATGAACTGGTCTCTGTGATGGTCCTTGGCAAGCCACCCTGCCTTGGACTCAGCCAATTACCAACTGAAACCTCTACATACAAACAGCAAGCTAAATAAGCCTTTTGTTCCTTAACTTTGGTCATCAGGTATTTGTACTGGCAGTGATAAATATAACTAAGACAGGATTCGGTACCAGAGGAATGGACCACTGCTGTGGTACTACCTGGCCACATGGTTCAAGAACCATCACAGCTGATTTGTGTGGAGGGGAAGAGTTAGGAAATGTTTCAAGATGCTGGATAAAAAAAAGAGCTGGGCAGCCATAGGCTTCAGTATATTGGAGCTTCTGGTCAGAGGCCAGAAGACCCAAAAGCTGATAAAGACACGCTCAGGGGGTTTCTGCTGGGAAGAAACAGAGCATTGGCTGACGGTCTCCAGATGATGTGTGTTAAGGCTTGGCAGAAAGCTTGTCTTATTTTACTCTTGCCCAGAGACTTTCCCTGAGGTTGAGGTTAATAGCGACATACTATATAATCTGGAAAAAGAAATTTCAAGCTGACAAATGGTGAGGTAGTTGCATGACTACTGTTGGAATTCTAGCCAGATTTATGTTGAGAATCAAGAGTAAAGAGCCCAGAAGAATGATTTAATTTGAGCCCCAGCTTGCTGCACTGGCTCTGTCCCAGGGTCATGCTGAGATGGTGGCTGAGACTAGGTGTGGTGGCCTGCACCTATAATCCCAGTGCTTGGAAGGCTGAAAACAGGAAGATCACTATGAGTCTGATCTAGTAGTGAGACCCTGTAGGCCCAGTACTAAATATATTTTTAAAAATGATGTAATATGTTGCTAATTTGGCCACAAAGGAAGCTTTAGTAAATCTATGGACAGCAAAGACAAAGAAAAGAAGATCTTGACTGCTAAGAAGAAATAGTGGGGCAGAAAAGATGGTCAGAGGGCATCACAGGAAGAAGGCAGCAGGACTCCACCCTTTGCAGCCCCAAAACTGCAAACCAAAAACAAGCTTTGAGAAGAAATCCCCAGAGAACTATGTTCCAGAATGTTGGCAGCCCCTACATCTTCCAGAATGTTGGTACCCTAGAGAATTTGCTCTTCAGAATTGGACACTGAACTTGCAGTAGTCCAAGTGCTCAACCCCTATAGCCAAGAAGGAGGGAAGCCTGGCTACTGTTCTAGTTGGCAGCAGAACTTGGTGTTATCTCTGTGATGCTGGTTTTAAGTACACACAGAGTAGAAGAGTCATAGGATCAGAGAGGCTTTCACCAAGATTTAGGAGGGCATAGGAAGCCAGGAAGCCTGTCCCTGAGAGAGCATATGTGAAACTGTGACTGTGAAACCAAACGTGCTGTGGAGACTCTGGAAGTGTGGAGAAGTCAGGAATGAGGATCATCTAAGGAAAACTGCAAGGAGGGAGCAGAGTGGGCCCGAAGAGAAAATCTATGGGAGATATAATGACTGGAAGTGTGGTAGAGGCAAAACCACTGAAGCCCATTAGCGTTCTCATCTTGCCAAAGATTGCCTGGAATGCTGCACACAGAACTGTAGGACTCAATGTCTGCCCTGCTAGATTTGGGGTTTAATTTTAGTCCCATTCTTTTGTATGCCCATTTGTAACTTTTGGAAGAGAAATGTCTATTTGTGTCCCTGAATGTTGGGTGTATTTAACTTTCTTTTCATTTCTACTGGGGTGCACAGATTAGCATTTGCCTTAAATTTCAAAGAAGACTATAGGAATGAGCATAGTGCCAATCCAATAAATGGAGTGATCCAGCAAAATCACCCACCCATAATCCCAGCACCTTTAATCACAGCATTGAGATACAAATCAATGACACACTCTCAATTCAGCCACCTTTGAAAAAATCCTATGACCACATTGGACTCTGGTGAGACATCTAGACTAAACCAAAACAATTGATGAATTGAAATCATTCACAACAAGAGTTATTACTGAAAGGTATGAATAGCCCGGTCATGACTTTATTTTCCTGTTGCCAACTTTTCTGTTTTTCTGTCTTTCTCCTTCTGAAGCTAGTTTTCTTGCTGGAGCTGCGCCTTTTGGAGCTTAGCAATTCCATTTTCTCCACCTAGCTTTACGGTCCATAGGCTTGGCCAAAACCTATTGCAGATCCCTCTGATTATTCCAGACTATGGCAATGTCTTACCTGAGTTGTGACCCTCACACCAGCAAACAAGAAGACAAGCAACCCCCAGGTCTGTGCCGAAGGCAGGCAGTAGAATGAGGGCCTAAGTACACAGTGCTGCACTTAGGATTCAGTGCAATTCAAATTGGACTTGGCTTCCAGCTGTGGGGAACAGGGCTTGTGTCCCTCCCAGTTGAGCTCAACCCCTTCAGGAGGTCTCTTTCCAGCCTGGTCTCTGTGGTTGGCTCCTGTAGCTGTCTCTTACCCAGTCATGGTAGGAGGATAACACTTGAGAAGGAAATCTATCCCCACTGCATTCCAGATTCAAATAATGAATCACTTCCTGGGATGGTGCCCAGCCAAGAACTGCGATATGATGGCTGCTTGGGCTTTGATCTCTATCGAGTTGCTGCCTGCTGGCTGGAGGGAGCTCTCTCTCAGAGTAAAGCCTTGTGGTCTCCCTGCAGATCAAAATAACCATGGGGTCTTCCTGGAACTCATGACACTGATCCAGCTTGTCACTGTTTTTCCCTGAAGCCTCTAGTAGTTACTGCTTCTACAGAGCCAGGTTCCCATCCTCTATGATCTGTAAGCTCGAAACTGGGGTGTGGAGTCCATATTGTTGCACTTCTTTCTCTGTATTATAGCCAAACTCTCTAATTTGTCTTTAGCTTTTTTAAATGTGTTTGCTTTTTACAGGGTCTCACCACACAGCTTGGACTCCTAGTGATCCTCCTGCATGATGATGATGATGATGATTTATATATTTAATACAGGATCTACAGGGTCTCACTATGCAGATTAGACTCACAGTGATCCTCCTGTTTTCAGCCTCCCCAGCCCTGAGATTACAGGTATATGCCACTATGCTCCAGACTTTGTGTCTGGCTCAGCCTGGCTGATGTGGCATGTGGTACCAGGGATTGAACTGTAGTCCTTGTGCTTGCCTAAGCAGGTGCTTTAGCCTGCTGAGCTATCTCTCCAGTTCTCTCTCTCTCTCTCTCTCTCTCTCTCTCTCTCTCTCTCTCTCTCTCTCATTATTTTCAAGTGTCTAGATTCTAAATCTTGAGGTTAAATTTTGCTGCCACTCACCACTTCACTATCTTGATTCTCTAATTTCCTCATTTTAATAAATGGTATAAATTTAATGGATAGAGGATCTCTTTTGTAGATGAATTTTTTAAAGATTTCTTTAGAATTTTAACACATCTTTCACAAATAGATTCCATCTAAATAATATATCTATACCTGGCAAGCACAAGGGCCTGAGTTCAATCCCTCGTTTCGCCAAAAATAAATAAATAAATTAATTAATTAATTAAAAAATAATGTATCTATATAATATTATGCTAGCAAAGTCAGGTGGGAATTTTCAAGATGCAGAAAGATTTGGATTCAGAAAGTTTGAAGGGCTGGGGAGGTGGCTCAGTGGAATAAGCACTTCTCTGGCAAGCACAAGGACTTGAGTTCAGTCTCCGGTTCCACAAAAAAAAAAAAAAAAAAGAAAAAGAAAAAGAAAAAGAAAGAAAGAAAGTTTGAAAATAATCCTGTTGTCAAACCACTCAACCCTACAATTTCAACTTGATTTAATTCTGATAAAAGATTAATTTATAAATGTTAATGTTGCCTACATTGATATGAATTCAAAGCAATACAGTTTTTAGAAATTTAATTTAAAAATAAAATGTTCATCACTTCTATTAAGAGCAACTAAATAAAAATAGTATCTGATTTTAATAGTTTAAACATCAGAAGATAAATTTCTACAACTTACTTTACATAGATACTTCTCATCCATACATAGAGTGACCAACTTTCCTTTATGAGGAAATTTGCTAGTTTTAGCACAAAAAGTTCTGCACTCCAAGAAAGCAGAATACTTGGTCACATCAGCTTACGGAGCACATCAATATTATGGAGCCAAACAACTTGCATTATCAAATGTGATTGCTGAAAACCAATGCAAAGCAGGCACTAATGTCCCCTTTTTATAGATTAGAAAAAGAAGCCCAAGAAGGTCACTGTTTCTTTTAACTGCTACAAGATCATTGGGTAGACCTATATTTATCTCATTTTTAAATCAGCATCTAGAACAAAAAGGAAACATACTTCAAACTCATAACTCAATAATTTATTTTTAAGATATGAATTTAATGTAATCATGTCCTATTCCACCACATATGAAAACTAGTTATGATTCCCAGACTATCATGTGCACTGATTTCTTATAGCACATGGAGCTGAGCTTTCATACTTTAGTGTCCCAAAATAAGAAACCATAGTTGCCATTTGAATTTTCTAAAACCCTGAAGGAAATCTTTGGCTCATGTTAATGAAGCCAAAGGGAAATATACAGTTGGGTAACAGTCAAGTGCACCTGGAGAGCTGCAGGCAGCCACTCTGGCAGAACAACAGAACATCATCATCATCATCATCATCATCATCATCATCATCATCATCATCATCATCATCATTTTGTATTTTAAGGAAGGGTCTACAGGACGTTCAGGGTCTCACTACTAGATTGGACTCGAAGTGATCTGCCTGCTTACAGCCTCTCAGGAGCGGGGATTACAGGCATGCGCCACCATGCCCAGTCTCAAATGCCCTCTCAGCGTGACCCGGGGGCAGGATTGGCATGGCAGGCCCGGGGATCGAACCCCTGGCCCCTGCACCTGCTTGCAGGTGTTTTAATCTGTTGAACTATTTGCCCGGCCCTAACAGGGTATTACTGAGCCAGCTGAATAATGTTCATTGTCTGTATAAAATATTTGTAATTTATACCCTAAACTTAATAAAACACTGTAGATCATGCATTATTCGGCGGTGTAGCTGCACATCTTTACCAGATGCACTTGGCCAAATGATGCAGTTAGTTCACAGTGCATCTAGTTTGCCACACAAGTTGTCTGTGCCTACAGCTTATGGTCTCTTCATTGTCCCACCTCTGTCTTCCCAATACACCCTAGGGGTCTTTTGTAGGAAAAACAATGCAATTTCAAGTGAGACATACACATTGAACACTTAAAGCTCCTGAACTCCAAAATGCATTTGTTAGACACTATCAACATACGATTAGGTCCACATTCTTAGTACAATCATGTTAATTCTGTGATTATCCCTACTGTTTGTGTTGTTCACTTGCATAAAGTAACAGTATTTCTCAGTATAAAATTTCCTAGTGAAGACGAAAGACCATTCTTTAGCAAAAGCTACTTGCTAGGACAGAAGCATCTGGACTCCACATCTTGCTCTTGAAGCTGTTCTCTGCACTTTGAAATGAATTCTTACACTTTCCTAGAAAAAGAAGAACGTGCTCTGCTAGTAGGCATGAGGCACATGCAAGATGCCCTACAGTCTCAAAAGCAGTGGTGGCGCCTCCTATCAAGCAGGCATGACTACTTCCTGTTCTTTTCCTATCTTAGAGCAGTTATTCACTTAGGGAGGGCTCTAGGTAGTTCTCAATCTAGCACCCTGATTATAGGAGAGGGCTGGGCCAGACCTCAAGAGGCAAACTCTAGCTGAACCAATTAGTCAAGCTACTTCATGTTTGCATATCAGTTTTCTTAGCCTTTAAATGGCAATGATTAACTTACCTCAGACTTATGTAGTTTTCTGAGTTACTATAAGTCACTAGGACCTAGAACATAGTAAGTACCTTCAGCCAAATGCATACAATATTCATTAAAACAATTTTCTAAGTCTCATACTCCAATAGTATTAGGAGCCAAGCTACAAGGTATTTAAGACATTATCTTCACATTTAGAAATACCACAGGCCAATTAAAAAGACAAGGTATGTAAGTAAAAATATAAATAATAATACAGGTAGGACAAGTTGCTGTGCTAAATTTCTGCCATGATTTTCTCATAGACAATATCAGAAAAATATTCTTATTTACACTTCTGGATGAAACAAAACAAAGCCAAGCTCAGAGAGGTCAACCTGCTCTTTAACACACTTCCTACCTCACTATACACAAAGGCCTGAGACCTCAGTGTCTTTAGTCATGACATCTCCTGAAGCCAACAGACCCTCTGTAAATGCCTTAGAGAGCTCATTGAGGGAGACAATCATCTGACAAAAGCAGAAACTGTCTGGGGAAGCTCGTGCACCAAGCCTGATGCCAGCATCATTCAGGCCCCTTTTGCTAGTGCCGGCCTATTTCTGGCTAACATTCATTCCAGAGATCACCCTTTATTCCATGGCACAGTCTTCAGGGGAGCCCCTCAAGTTTTATCCCTAGTATATTCACTCAGTTCTTTGTGATCCTAATACATCCTCAGATTCCTGAGAAGCTTAGTGGAGCATACCTGTTACCATTTTTTCCCCTCAATCTACCTCAACTATCACAGTTCCTAAAGGCCAATTTACAAGGCTTCTCTCTGTAAATTGTTAAATTCCATTCAGTTTAGAAACAGTAGAGCGTTACCAAATAAGTAAAGTGAAAACTAATCAATGTTGAGAGCTTTAAGAATTTCTTATACTCTGATCTATGGTTTATTGATACTGATGTCTGGTTTTTATCTTTTATTTCTTTATTCATTTGGTACAGGGTGTCACTACACAGCTCAAACTCATAGTGATCCTCCTGTCTCAGTCTCCCCAGTGCTGGGATTACAAGCACGTGCCACCATGCCTGGTTTTGGTGGCCGGCATGGTGTGCCTGGCATTCCGGGGCTGGCACAGCATGCCGTACCTGGGATTGAACCCAGGTCCTTGTGCTTACCAGGCAGGTGCTTAGACCACCAAGCTATCTCCTCAGTCTGATGTCTTTTTTGAGCAGTTAAAATGGTCTTGTGTGTTCAAGTGTCAGCCTCAGATTGAGGGAGCTGATCATAACACTCCTCTAATTTATTTCTCCCCCATTTCCCTAGACACAAGCATTCATTTTAATAAATGAGTGAGCCAATAAGTATATTCCATCATCAGTGACGTAGAACAGAACTAAACAACTCTACCTGAGATGGAAAAAAGTCAAATTGAAGGCTTTATCAAGTCTCAGAAAAGTTATTCTCCATCACAAACATTTTCCATGAACAGAGCTGACAACTCTAACAGATGAAAATATCCCACAAATAAAAGACCATACTATTAAACTTTCAAAAATATAGGGAAGTTGTGTATACCTGATAGTCTCCCAAAGAAGTCAGATGTGCCAAAGTTAATGTTGATACTCAGTGGGGAAATGAGACCACGGATGGCTGGCTGTTGGACATGCTGGTCAACCTAGATCTGTCTTGCTAACTGTCTCTATAGGAGGGATTGTGTAAACGGCTTCACTCTCCTCTGCTATTTGAATAATTTTTACATACTCAATTGTATTTCAAATAGGATTAAATTGCTACAATTTGTATAGATGGGTGGAGAATAAAAGCTAGATCTGATTATGATTCTTCATTTGTTAAGACTCTAAGTCAAAGGGAGAGAAGAACGTCTCCTCGCACCAGAGACAATTATTATTCTGAGCATGATCATTTTCAGTGTTTTGTGGAAATAAATATCTACACAATTTCACTTTTATTTAAATTAAAACTTTGAACCATTTTTTCCTAAAAACTATATTAAAACAACATGCATTTTTACTTCACGAGGTTGTAGGTTTAGTTGCCTTGGTGACAAGTTGTCTCAGGAGACTCACGTCTCACTGAAAGAGAAGATAGAAGGCTTTAAATTGACTACAAGCATTGTAGCGAAATTAAAATGACCTGGAGCAAACCTCTATCTTTGTGCTTCTTAAAGACATGCCCTGGCCTTAGCAGAGGATCCCTTACACTACTCTATATTTCTTCAGTTGCTGCAAACCTTCCGAAAATTTAATGCAATTTAGTGACAGGCATCAAGATTATAAGGGAGGATTTTAAATTTCAGTGATTTTTCATTTGTGTTTCCTTAATTCAATGCCCTACAGTTGTATTCCAATTACAGTACTCCAATGAGTCACTAATAGAGAATTGGCTAGATATTGTCAACAAGTCTATTATTGGTACACTACAATACATAATAATGACTCTAGTCTATGCTATGAAGAAAGGTTTTCTTTTCCTTTCTATTATATCAGAGTCCATTTAATTAAAATGAGAAGGCCAATCTTCTAATAGGCAGGCTTCTTAACCAGTGTACTAAGTGAGATCCTACCTGAGAAAGAATAAATTGATTTACATTGAAATTGTTTCTATGGACAAGGAAAGGGACACTGACGTGAAAGTGAGTTTCACTGAGTAAGATGTTATTCTGTGATATTGCAAACACATCAGGCTGTAAAAGGACACATTGAAAGTATCATGACATACTTTTCCAGTCCTCTGCCTCTGAATACTTATGTATTATACAAATATCAGTATACTTATGAACTTTCTGTTCCTATTTTTGCAGTGTAAAGGGAGAAGAAAAGTGAGTACTAGAGAGCAATTAAAATGCTACACAGCACTCCTAGGATACACAGCAGGTCTGTAAGATCCCACGTGTGTTCAGCGACGCAGTGTATGCCAAGGTCTGATTACTGGCTGATGACCTGCATCAATCATGATGGTTCCAGAAAACTATAACAGACCTAAAGCACTCCTGTTGCCTACGACATTCACAGCTGAAGAAGGAACAATAGAAAGGAAACAAAAGAAAAGAAAATGAAAAATTTTAAAGAAAACTCATAATGATATGCTTGGAAGATGGTTTTACAGACCTCAACAAACTCCTTAAAAATTAAAAAACATGGTCCCCATCACTAAAAGGTTTTCATTAATAAAAAGCATATTCCTGGTCCATTTGCTCCTTGTGAAGAAAGCTGTAGTAGAGAAAGAAACAACGAAACTAAAACACCATGACATATTTTTGAGAAAATTGACAACTGCTAAAGCAGAGTCTCAGATCCATTCTGTAGGAGTAATTCCAGAAGGTGACCTGGCTATCTCCTTTTTTCTTTTTTTTTTTTTTTTATCAGAACCGGGGATTGAACTCAGGCCCTTGTGCTTGCCGGGGAAGCACTTATTCCACTGAGCC
>NDGN011385981.1:0-24628 GCA_002564285.1 Tympanoctomys barrerae | reverse complement strand
CACACACACACACACACACACACACACACACACAAATAAATAAATAAAGTTAAAAAAATAAAAGTAATCATAATACCACTTTACGAGTCATTAATATTTTATACATTTTTTTGGTTTTCACATAGTTTCCTAAATAAATATTTTGGGTCAGGGGTGGAGTAGATAGTGTGCAACAGAGCTGAGGTTAAGGGAGGCCAAGTGCTATGATCAGGTGCCCCGTCAAGTCTGTCCTACAGTATGATCAGCAGCACTTGAGCATGAGATCTACACTGGGAGGAAGAAGACTTAACAATTGCTACCCTGTCTTACATGTTATTCATTTTTATGTTGCTGTCACAAATATCTGAGATAATATTATCAAAACCCTTTGAGAGGCTGAGTCCAGAGGATGGCAAATTTTAACCTAGCCTGACCAACTTAGTGGCTTAGTGAGACCCTTTCTCAAAAGGTGTAGGAGGATTGGGGATATAGCTCCGTGCAAAGGCCTTGGGTTCTATTCCTAGTGGGGATGGAGGAGAGAAAGATTGGAGTCCCACTGGTCCCTTTCAGGACACACCCCCTTGGCTTGAAGACCTCCCACTAGGTCCCACCTGTTAAAAGCTCCACTACTTCCCAACAGTGCTGTGGGCTGGGGTCAAGCCTTTAACATGTAAGGCCTTGGGGTTGGGGGTACTTTAGATATAAAGTAAAGCATTATGCCTCCTACAATCTCAGTTCTTACTGTTGATTTTGATTATACTGTGTCCTTTGGGAACTTTAAGAGGGGAACTTCACTATGACTGAAGCTTTTCTTTGCTTTTAAATATGAAAGCTCAATGAAATATGTGCTGAATTTTCCTTCAAAATACCAAGCACATTGCTTCATCATCTTTTGAAATTTAGTGTTGCAGAGGAGAAATCCAAAGCCATATTGATTTTAGTTTCATGGCAGGAAATTGAAGTTTCCGTCATTGATGTGTGCTGGTTACCCCTTTTATTTTCATAATACAATGAATGCTCAGCATCATCCTGATACAGCCTTTTAAAAATTGTTTTGTGTGACATATGATGGGCCTACCTGAGTGTTTATTCAGTTCTTTAATTCTTAAGTTTTCTTATGAACCTTCTCTATCTTGTTCTTACACGTTTTAATTTAGCTCATTTTTAATTTTTTGCTAGCCTTTTAATTTGAATTTTGCTTTGGATTTTTTCTTTTATGGCACCATGATTGTGTGATGTGATGCTAGTGTTTCATAACTAGATCGTGTCTGAGGTTTTGTGAGCTGTATTTTCTGTGCTTCTGTGAGTACCATTCACAAGTGAAGAGCGTATATCCGGGATGCCAACTCACGCTGTTTTAACTGGAACTGATTCTAGATTTTCTGAGGCAGAGAGGACATTGAGTAGGAATCCTGTAGCTCTGAGGTGCATTTTGTTTTTTTCAGAAACAAGGAGCTGGCTTCTCATTGGCTGGGCATAAGAAGAGCATCTGTTCTTCTTAGGTAGGTTTGGCATTGTAATGAATATTCCCTTTTCTAGAGTGTCTTAAATATCCTGCAGTGGTTGGCTGTAGATTTTCTAGCAAGTTTTACTCTTTAGACACCAGAAAACAACCTACTCAAGCAGATTGCTGTAAATTTCTAATTTGTTAAAAATTTCTTTAAGCAACTGTTTGGGTGACTCCAAGGAGGAATCTGTGTATAGCCTTCCCTTTACTTCACAGGTCTGCCCTGGACTATCATGTCTTTGTCTTTTGAGGCAGTGTGGTCTTTGTTCTCCTACAGGGGTTCTGTGCTTTCTTAAGAGAGCTTTGGCATACTTATGCACAATTTCCAGTGTTTTCTCTTTTTACAGTAAATAAGGTTTACCGAATCCTTAAAGTCGGGTCTGATGTGGCATGTGGTGCTGGGGATTGAACCTCAGTCCCCTGTGCCTGACTGAGTTTGCCCAAGCAGCTGCTTTAGATAACTGAGCTATCCTGCCAGTCCACCTAACATTTATCAAATCCTGATCTTTTAAATTGTTTTTATCTTTTAAAAATAGCCACTGTCTCCTACACCATCTTGTCTGTCTGTCTCTCTCTTCTTTTCTTTTCTTTTATTTCTTTCTTTTTCTTTTTGTTGAGACAGAATCTTGCTTTGTAGTTCAAACTGGCCCTGAACTCTCTGGCTTTCCTGAAACTCTCAGTGAGCCTCTTGCTTCAGCCTCCCAAGTGCTTACAGACATGTGCCATTGTGTCTGGCTTTTTCCTATGCCATCTTGTGCCTGTGCGTAACGTGTTGCTTTTCATTGCTAAATGAGCAGAATGAAACAATAGTATTTAGAAATTGGTAAAAAGAGACATGGATATTTCCATTTTCTTACCTTTTCTTTTCCCATAAATTGACCCTGTCAACCATTCTTTCTTTCCAATTCTGTAATCTTAATATATCTTCAGTTGGAACATTTTTCTTTTAATATTTTCCCTCAATTTAAAACCGTTCAGTAGAATTCAATAAAAAGTAAAAAAAAAAAAATTGAGTTCTTTTAGAACTCAAGAGGAAAATAGTTAAGTTTGAGTATGTGTAATGTTATAAACCAGCCAGGTTAACATTTTTTAAAGTTTACTGAATGGGTAGCCATTGGCTAGGTACCAGGGATTCCTTCTGCATCATTTGTGCCTAATGCATGCTAAATGAATAAAATAGACTTAATAAAAGAGTAGATGAAGGCCAATTCTAATATCTTACAGAATAATAAAATCATTTTTGTTAGTTAGGTTAGAGATTTTTTTGAGTTTATCACATTATTGTGTGACACATAGTAAAACAAATGTGTATTGGTGTAGTGGTTTATTTCATAAGTTTGTACATTTGATTTAAATAAAAATATTTTTTATGTATGTCAGGTGCTGGGGTTGAGCCCCATCCATCCCTGTAAAAAAAAAAAGTTAAAATTTTTTTTTCCTTCTTCTGGAGAACCATGTAGTAGATGTACAAGTGGAGTTCATATATGCTTGTGCAGCATTCCTTTTTATATTAGCCTTTCATGAACTCTAGCTATAGGTAGCAGAAAAGGAGGATACAGGGCTAAAGAATTCTCATGTCCAGAGAGTGTAAGAATGTGGGTCCATATGTGACTTCACTGTTGATGTGAGTACCCGTGCAGCAGGGACATGGGGTGTATGTGCAAGACTCTTATAGTGGTATGGGCCCTTGAGCTTTGAAAAGTCAAGCTGTTGTTCTGAACAAAACTAGGGAACAAAGGTTCTTAAGTTAAGAATGACATTTGTAGTTGATTGTGCTGACCAGACATTAGGGCTGTAAATCTGTTTGGTTTATCTTGCTCAGGTATATTTTTATTTTTAACCAGGTACTTACATTATGGAGCTTGCACCCTGCAGTGGTGATTATAGGACTAGGAGCCACAGCTTCTTTGAGGCACTTGTGAGAAATGCAAACCCTCCCTCCTTGCCAGAAATGCAGAGGTAGAAATTCTGGGAGAAGGAAACACTTAGCACTCCCCTTAATGTACCCTTCAGGCAATTCTGATAATGCTCCTGGTTTAGAACTACTGGCTTGCTAGCACACCAATAACCATGCCTGGTATATTTCTGACAAGTGGAGCCAAGTTCTAAAATAGCAAGTTAATAATATCATGCAGCAGAAAAAGAATTGTTTCCTTAAAATGGTCATGGCAAGGAGAAAAGTTTCCTTCATGATGTTTAGAAGAGGTTTCACACAGGTAGGCATTACTTAAAATTGTTTGCAGACTCTTAAATTTCTTGTCTTTCCCTCTTGTAGCAGTGATGTAAAACAATTAGTCCCATTCAATTTAAATACATGCTGCTGCTTCTCAGTCTTAAAAGTAGCATATACCAGTGATATTGGCTAGCAATAGTTATAATTGACTAGTAGAAAATAAGGTTAGGGACTGGCCAGATAGCTCAGCGGACTACAGCACCTGCTTAGGCAGAGCACAGTGGCTGGGGTTCGCTCCGCGGTGTGCTGTGCTGGCCCTGGCCGTGGCCCTGGATTGCACTGAGAGGGTGAATGAGACTGGGCGTGGTGGCATGTTCCTGTAATCCCAGCTCTTGGGATGCTGAAAATAGGATTACTACCAGTTCTATCTGTATAGTGAGATCCTATAGACCCTATACTAAAATACATCAAAAAATTAGAAAATCAAATTAAAAGTTGGATTTGTCTTTCCTTGAGTATATTACTGCCCAAGTGGAATGCTATGTGTGGGTCAGCAGCAGCCAGAGGGGTGTCGTTTCCATTACCTTGCTGACATGAATGGGTTAGAGGGGATGATCTCTAAGGAAACTAGCATCCAGGTTAGCAGCAGCTGCTCAGAAGCATGGTGAAAATAATGAATGAATCCACATTTATAGGCTACATGGAATGGGTTTGAGCATCTAGCCTTTGCAGTTCAGAGGTCTGTGTGATTTATCATAGTCTTTGTTGGCTTTGTTACTCTGCCTGATGCTCTCTGGGTATAGGAAAAAGTTAATGACTTTGCTAAGTTACAGAGCAGATCTGACAAGACCTGTAATACATAAGTTACTATGTAATACATGGCTCACCTTATCAAGTCTCCCTAAAAGAGACTCCTCTGAAGTTGTGCAGAACTAATAAATGGAGGGCTGTGCAGTATCGTCTTAGTTGTAAGCTAGAAGTATTATCTTGAACTTAAAAGAGATACTTTAACTGTGGACAATAACTTGTTGTGAATGATCTTGGACTCATCCCACCTTTTTGGATGGAAGAGTAGAAGGAAACCATATCTTTAGCAAGTCTCAATATGCTACATAGGATGTAAAAAATAAAGTTATAGAAGAGAAACAGTAGTCATTGCTGCGTAGGATCCTGTATCAGCTGGAACTTACACATTCACACGTGCATGTGCATGTGCATGTGCTTAGCCCAATTAGCACACTGAGCCCGAGGTCACTGCACATTAACATGGCTTCAGGACTGGACTGTCTCTGGAACACACTGCACAAGGGCTGCCTTGACAGACATCTTGATAATGATCAGGATGTTCCTTCTGCTTCCCTTGGGTCAGTTTGGAATCATGTGTATGTTGCCATTCCGCTGCCTTGAGCTGTGAACTTAGCTGATAGAGGTGTTGTGAGACTAACAGGAGGATTGGTTTCAGAGGTTTTTCAGGATAGAATTATACTTTTGCGTTTCTCCTCCCTAATACCAGTGGAGCATGTGTTTGTGAGGACTGTTTGTGGTATTTTGGCGTAGTTCCTCTAAAGATTAGCAGTGGTGGTTTTGCTGAACTTTAATTTCCTAGCACTGGCCATTGCTTTGTTGCTCCTGTATGGATATACTTCTCATTGAAGGGTGCTCTAGGGACAAAGTAAAGCATCTGACAAGCAAGGCCGAAAGCCTCAGTGTGTGTCTCTGTGACTCATTAGTCCTTGGTTGTTTGTGCCTGCTGAGAACCCTGCAGGCTGTGGGACTGTTCAGGCGCCTGTTAAACCTCTGAGGAGATGAGCTGGAGATAAGCACCCTGCTGGTGGTCTGGGGCCTCATGAGATGTGTTCGCACTCAACAAGCATGGGGGGCAGTGTGGCAGAAAGAGCTGCAGAGAGCCTGGGAATGCCAGCTGGTTAGTGAAAGTGTCAAACACCAGCAGGGCAGAAGAAGTATTTTCTAGACACATTTGATAGTAGACTTAAGCAATGTTAGTGGATACTGTTGGTAGTTGTTTTCCTCTCTGATGTCCAAAACAGTCTAGTGATGCCTCATATTTGTGTGTGACCTTAGATAAGGGTCTAAATTTACCAACCTTGATTGAATCCATGATATAGGCCCAATCTGCCTATTTCAGAGACAGCAGAGCATAAAGCATGGTGTAAACTATTAAATGCAATGAAAATGTTTGTCATTAACAAAACCAAATGCTCCTAAAGTGGGCTTGACATGTATTTAATGGCTTTGGACTATAGCTTTATACACCTGCCAGATGGTGTCCCCCAGTGGCTTTCTGGGCTGATTTCTGTAGAAGGCATTCATGTGCTGCTAATACAGAGAGCAGGGAAAACATCCCTACTGTACTATCAAATCCTTTCTGTTGATAGTGTGTTCAGGACATGGTGGACCCTCAATATACGTGTAATCATTACTGTTACTTTAAAATCAGTAATGAGATTAGGCCAGTTATTTGTTATTTTAATGAAAGCATAGAAATCATTTGATTACCTGGGCATCTTTCTTCATTTTAATATTTTTGTATGTTTTTATGTATTTGAGATTTCTATCATAGCTTCTGTAGAGGAGAGGGAAGACTGAGGAATGAGCATTTCTAAATTGGAATATTTAATTGCAATATTTTAGACTCCTCCATAATTTTAGCCACATTAGAGGAATTATTTTTACAAGTGAGTTAGGCGAGTGTGAGTATTTTTAGGGATATGGGATCCTCGTCACAGAAGCAGATGGTGGCCTAGGCATATGTTAAACTGAGCTCCTGGTGGAGGGTTCAGAACAAGACACATGAGCTTCATATTTTATACTTTGTAGGCATTCTAAGAGGCCCGGAGGGCACTGCATGGCCTCTGTTTGTTTATTTCTGGTGACTATGGGCGCATGTTCAGGTCATTATGTAAAGCTGTGATTTTAGAGGCACATATCTTGGAGCTCTCTGGTGTCCGGCATGAGTAGAATAAATGGTAGCTATGTCCAGATACCTGTAAACCTGAAATAGGAATTTTACTGTGCACGTTTTATTACCAAAGCAGGATGTAAGGACAGAGCAGAAGGAATCTCTTGATCTGTAGCAGCAACCCTCTTTTGTAGCTCACAATTCAACTCTATCAAGTTGTAGGTGATATTGTCCAAGCTGATGTATTAACTTGAGTTAATGTCTCATTTTGCAAGTACTTTGCTTTGGGAACTTAAATATTTAGGTGAAATTGTCATGCACAGTTGAATTGATAGTGTACTTTTATTCTTTTTCCCATTAACGTTATTTATGTTTTCTTGAGTTCATTGAAACAAACACTGCTGTCCGTATGCTGTCAGTATACTTGGGATGTCAAATAGAGTTCCCTAAACAGAGCATGCTCTTTTCAGACATTTAAAAAAATTCATTTATGTATCAAACATGTTTTGAGAACTTACTTTTTTTTCTTTCTTGGTGGTGGAGATTGAGCCAGGGCTACTATACCACAGGCCCGCATTTCCCAACACTGACATGTTTTATCCTGAGGCAGGCACTTGATGAATCGCCCAGGTGGGATGTGCACATGGGTGCTGTCAAGCCTCCCTCAGTTCTAGCATTTATAGCGTCACCACTGCGCCGGACTGAGGACTTACCGTCTTAGTTGCTCAGTCACCGTTCATATCTAGTAAGAGTCATTTCTGTCCATCTCTGAAATAGAATGCATTCAGTTAGCCTTTAGCTTAGCGACAGTTAAGGAGGATGCTATTTGATAGCAGTTCTGTTTTTTGTTCTATTAGAAAATGGTTTCCCAGACTTGGTCTTCAGCGATGACTTACCTGATGAATAGGGAGGAGGAGAAGAGAAAGTGGGGAGCAAAGGAGGGGAAAGGTTTAAATGTTAACAGTTATTGGATTGAATTTAGGTGTTCATTGCACTGTTCTTTCAGCTTTTCAGTATGTTTGATCATTTTTATAATAAAACAGTGAAAAATCTGGAAATTAAGTTAACAGTGAACAGTAGCTTTTTGTTTCTTTTTCTTTTTTAAAAATTTATGTATTTGGTACAGGGTCTCACTACGCAGCTCGGATTTGTAGTGATCTTCCTATTTTCATCTTCCTCAGAGCTGGGATTACAGGTGTGCACCAGCACTCCCAGACAAACAGTAGCTTTTTGAATTAAGATGAAGAGTTGAAGTATGTGTAATATTTTTAGTTTGTCACAGGGATTTTTGCCCTGTTTGCCTCCTAGTTTTTCTTCAAATGAAGTCATTTTATGCATGGTGTAGTAAGATGATACTCATCATACTCTACCTACTCAGTGTGGATTGTCTTAATGACTGAAGAATTGAACAACTTACAAATTTCAAGATAATGCACTGCCTAATATTTGTGACCATTTTACTTAGATATGACCACTGTAGGAGTTTTTAGTTTGTCTTGATGGTCATCTCCCCAAGGAACAGAGTTATGTCACTGAGCCTGCAAGGCCCCTCTCATCTTTGGGCAAGGGATGACCCATGCTCCCTTTTCTTCCAATATTCCTCCAGGTCCCTCAGAGCTGAGGTGGCCAGGGCTCCCTGCCCACAGTGTGAGTTGCAGTAGTGCCCAGGACAGTCTCTTGCCATCTCTTGTCCATGGCACTGGCCATGAGGATCACACCTTGTGCTTCTTAGCCAGTCAGGCAGCTCTTTAACAGTTGGACCTTCACATAGCTAGCGATGATAGTTGGTGATTTGGGGTATGCATTCCTGCCCTTCTCTGGACACATGTACTCCACTTCTGGTGCCATTTGTTGTGTGCAGCTTCTCTTGGCTCTTCCTTCATTGTCTCTCCTAAGTAGTGTTGTGAAATGTCATGGGCATCTCTGTGCCCTGGGCTGTGGATTGAGTTGTGACCATTTAGGACACACAGCTGGGAATGGGCCTTTGGATAGCTGTTCCCCATTCTTCCCAACTGCACAAACACCTGCACCCTCCCATTAGTATGTGGGAAAATGTGGTTCCCTGCTAGCAAGAGATGACACGCCCTGTGTTCTAGTTGTTTCACAGATGAAGTGTTTATTAAGGAAGATGTCTTGGGAATGTACTTCCTGGAATCAATAGGGCTTATTCTGAGGCCTGATTCTAGTTTTATATTAGAAATTGCCATGTGGTCTCTAGCTCCTAAAGCACAGAACCAGGCAAGGAAGATCTTGTTGAGTTTAGTTGATTCGAATATAATGTTTTCTTTTACAGATTTGGTACTTAGTAAAATGCTGATGGAGAAGGAATTGAGAAAATACTGTTTTTATTCATGGGAGGATGAGCTTTCATCCCCACGAGCCATGACCATGAATTCTCAGGATCATCTGGAGATCACTTGGGTCAATTCTAATGCTGGTACAAGGTGGTTTCAAAAGCTCTTCAGGCTTCTTAGTACTGTACAGCAGGTACTAAGAAGCCCTTGTATATGTAAGTGTTTGGAAAAAACGAAACCTCTGCCAAAGGTACTTGTCTTTAGATGCATCTGACCCTATTCAGTTTATAAGCTATAAGGATTTTAAGTTTTCAGAAATGTTGGAGGGATAGGATTGGTAGGTGGAAGGGGCGATGAAAGGTGGTGATCTGTCCTAGGAAGGACTGACTTCAGCTCCACCCCTCAGGCTTCTGTCTTTGAAGCTCTTAGTTAAATTCCTTTAACAGATGAGTGCACATCCTTTCAAAGCTACTGCATGAAAGATGACCTGGCCAGGAAATTGCAAAATGGCCAGTTTCCCTTTCATAATCCCTCTCTCACCAGGTGATACCTGATAAGTGTTATCTCTGTGTTTTCTGAGAAGAGAGCTGTGAACAAGCTCATCCAACCACCAACCTGTGATGAGAGGTGCAGATCTTCGTAAACTAGCCATCATAATGAGAGAGAACAGGGCTTAGCCACCAGCAGTACTCCAGGTACTCCTGAGGGAGGATCCGGCCTGCTGATAGGTTCACCGAAGTGTTGGCAGGACTAGTATAAGTACATAGTTCTGGATGATTCAGTGCATGTCCAGGTACTGATGTTAGAGGTGAGGAAAGCAAGGTGTCAGGACTGGCTCACCTCCTTTTACTTTTACAGCACATCGGCAGACAAAAATTCTCACATGGAACCTTTTCTTTTGCTGCTAAATGCATAGTCCTTATAGGTAAAGAAGGACCCAGATTTTATTTGAGAAGGGGTAGGATGAACAGCATAGTAATGAATGTGTCTGAAGTTCAAAGCAATATAAAGGAATATAGAGGGTACTGAAATGCAGGGGCTTTAAAATCATGTAGCTCATGAAAATTTTATAAAAAATGAAGTTATTTGTAAAACAAATCACTGTTGAGAGGATATTTTACCTATCTTTGGTTATTTCTGTGAGCTCTGTCACAGCAGTAGGATGCTATTGGTAGTTTGAGCAGCCCCGGGTGCTGTGACAGATCATTGTGTGCGTAAAAGCTGCTCAGAGACTGAGTTCAGACCCTGTGCCTGTGTGGTGTTACGACACAGTGCTAGTCACCATGTGTCCTGCTGAGAGTAGGAGTAAGAAGCGTTTCATCCTGTCTTCTCGATGTTCCTACACCTGACATTGCCCTGGCCCACTGAACATTTCAGAAAAGGGAGTACTGAATGTTTTTGATCCATGTCTGCCTTTCCTGCAAATGGATTCTGTGTTGTTTTACAGAATTAGATTGTCTTTTGCCAGGACTCTCTAATTAAGCAGTTGTGTTTTTTATATGCTTTAATCTCCTTTCTCTCCTGAATATAGGTTCTTTAAACTCAAAAATTAAAATCAACCTTTAATCATATTTAATAGTTTCTGAAGTTTGCAAAAGTTTATTGGCATATGTACTGAACATTGGTGGTTTTCTTAATGGTATATTACGTTCTAAGTAGGGTACTAAGGTCTGAAAGATGCTTTGATTTTATTAATGGGTCTGGGTAAATATATTGAAACGCTTTCCCTTAAGCTCATACTTATGTAATTTGAAAATGTCACAGTGCTAAACTCTGTAGACTGTCTAGGAATGCATTGCTAGAATACATCTATGAACGTGTTGTTGCTTTGTATAATTTTGATTTTAAAAGGACTGGCTGGAGAAGGGAGTATTTAGCAATGAATGAATGGCCAAGATTTGTCTTAATATAAAAATAGTTTTAAAGAATATTCCCTTAAGGGAATATTCCCTTCACCCATTAAAGAATGCTCTTGTAAAAATATGTTAAGAGCTGTGACACCTAGAGGTATAAATACTGCCCTACTCTGTCTTTAGCAGCATTGGTATTTAAGTTAGCTGTATGTCGAGTGTGATCAAAGTGTAAGTGTGCAGTCAGTCCCTGCACGTGACATAATTTTATGCAGACTTAACTACAATGGTGATTACTACAAAACTGTAAGTATCCCCAGGGACTGTTAAGAGCCTGGGAAAACGGAAGGCTTGAGAATATTCTTACCGTGCTTTGGTAGGAATTCTGCCTTCTCTGTGAAGATGGGAAATAACTAGAAATACCTTATCAAAAGAGACTTTAAAAATTAAAATTTAAAAATTTGTTTAAAAATCAATTAAAATGTTATTTTAATTGAATTAATAATTTTAATGATGTATGTGAATTATTTGAATTTTAGTTTTCCTAATTACATGAATAGTATTTGAAATAATTTTAATTATTTTTATGAATTATTTGAATTACTACTTGATTCAATTGAACTGAATTTAGTATTGATATCTGAATCCTTCTCAAGTGCTGGAGCAGAATACACATAATGCAGATCAGCCATCTCTGCTGATTTTTATTTTAATCATTCTTCCTCCTTCCCCAAGGACGAAATAGGACCCTGCCCTGCTCTCAAAAGCCTGCAGCTCCTCACGAGGTGTGCTGTTTTGGGAGAGGACTTCTTTCTGCCTCTTTGGGCAGCAATGCTGTGTACCAGGGTTGAATTCTTGTGGTTCTGGGCCAGCAGCCCAGAGAGGTATGGGTTTGGAAATGGGTATTCGAGGTGTCTGAGAACAGCTGGCCTTGGGCCAGGTCCTGGGTTCCATGGCTGCTAGGGTTTTTTTTTTTTTTTTTTTTTTGCTGTTGTTTGGCTCTCTAAGAAGGGACAAATGTTCCTTGAGGACACAAATCCCTCTTGCCTCTTTCTTTGTGTCCTGCCTGCCCCCAGCACTTATTACCTCTTTTCTGAGGTTTTACTTTATCTTACATGGTGCCCTTGTAACAAGCGTCACTACATTTGGCACAAAAATATCCTCTACTTTCTGTACACAAAGTATATCAGCCAGCATGCTTCTGTTGAGGGGCACAAGATTATATAGAGAATCTGTCAAAAATGTATAAATCAGGAAAAGAAAAACTTGTATATTTTTATACTGAATTTACTGAGGTATCATGAGATTAATACAAGTTACCTTTGGCCTCTATCATTATAGGAGGTACTCAGAATGGCAGCTATTAGTTTCCCTTCATTAGTTCAAAAAACTGCTAAAGTGTGTATGCATTTTTTTGGTGGATTCTGTCTGTGTTTTGTGTATTAAAAATTCACCTCTATATTTAAGTTATGGTTAAATACTTACTATGAACTGTTTTGGGATACCACATATTATATTTGACTTAATAAGATCGTTCCCATACTAAAAAGTAACAACAAAACTCACACTATTAATACTGCCTTCCTGGTCTGAACCAAATCAAAGAAGTCTTACTAGTTATCCATGATGACTTTTTAAGAAAATACACATTGTTTTTCTTTTTTTTTTTTGGTACCAGGGATCGAACTCAGGACCAGGCACTTATGCCGTTGAGCTATCTCCCTGGTCCATGATGTCATTTTATATGTTTTTTTAGTTCTTATAATTATCAGAGTTTGTATAATTAACCTTTCATTTAGTTTAAGTACTTGACATTACAATTATTTAAAGAAGTGTAAGAAATAATTTAAATACTTTTTATTAGAGACTTATTTTTTAGTTCCAAGTGAAGATTTTATCAACAAATATCTTTACTTAAACAAAAAGCCAGAAAAGAAAAACAATTAGTAATATTCTAAATAATAATAGTTTTAGGATATCATTAACCTTATATTTTGCTTCTAAGATTAGTGATGGGATCCACTCTGTATCTTTGACTTTCTAATGCAATGCGCCAGAGAAGAAAATGATGGTAGAGAGAGCTCAGTCCCACCTTGTTAGGCTGATTAAGCAAATTATCTTCCTCAAACACGGACATAAGTATAGCCCCTCTTGCTGTGAGGCACAAGAGCTATGCTGGCCTGTGAGGAGCCTGGGACCAATGCCAGTTAGCAGCCAGGGCCCTTTCTCCTTGTTGTAAGAGCTCTTTGTAGTTTCCTGTAAGATGAGAAGACTTTAGTCCAAATCTAGTTAGGATGGACTGGACTGGAAAACAGTGTCAAGAGATCAAGGTAGTTAGCTTGACAAAAAAGCATCATGTTGCTTGACAGAGTGGCTTCTGTACATAGTCACACCTATTCCTGTTTTCACCTTGACTAGAGGTCATTGCCAGGTCTTTTTTCAGTAACTGCCACAATGATTCATCTTTTGATGACCTTCAGGCCGTATTCCAATGATGAAATTGAGGCAAGGAGTGGTGCACTCCTTCTGACTTCATGAAAATGATGGGCCTGTTCTCCCTCTGTGAAAATCAGTTTCATCCTTTAAGCACAGTTAGAGTCCCACTCTTCCAGCTCTGACATGTCACATCCCAGATGTGGTCATGCAGGGAAGCAGCCCTGGATCACACATGGAAGGGACAGAGCACACTCTTTTCAGTGCCAGGTTTTGGGCTTCAACTTTCCATTCCTGTTATGCTGGGAGTATCCCTGTCTGAGTCCATGTGTCCATTTTGTGTCGTAAAAGGGACTTATAATTGTATTTCAGTCTTAGAGAAGTTAGGAAATAATGTGCAAAGCTCAAAACAATTCCCAGCACATCCCTCACACTCAATAAATGTTAGCAATTATTAGAATTTATTTGACATAATTGGGAGGCAAGTATAACTGAAAAGTGGGAGGGGAGGATTCTGTGGAGATAGTGGTTCCATTTTGTTTATTATTTCATTTGTTCTTAGCTTGTGACTTTGCTTTATTTATTTTTTTTTGTTTTTTATTTTTTTGCAAGGGGCCAGAACTCAGGCCCTTGCACTTGCCAGGCAAGCGCTTATTCTACTGAGTCATCTCCCCGGCCCCTTTGCTTTATTTTTTGAAAGCAGATTTTAAATAGCTTCTTCTATGGGAAGAATCAAGTGATTTATCATATATTTCATCAGCCACTGTTCTTGTTTTCTATCATAAAAATTCCTTTGGATACAAAGTTCAGGAAATAAAATCTTAGTGGCCCTTTTTCAAGGAGCATTGATAATTTTCAGTTTTATTCCATTACTTACTAACACATTAGTTCTCATTATCCAATTCTTTTAAATGAGAGATTGTAAAAAAGTAAATTTTACCCAGTTTCAGGTTGATTTTTGTTTTGCTTGTATGTTAGTATTTTAGGCAATAGTTTCCTATTTGTAAATAACTAAAAAGTTGAATCCATTTTTCAAGGAGGTTTCTTTATTTGGAAATATTAAGAGCTTATAGCAGCCTGATTGAAGTGGCAGTGTGCGCAGGTCTTAGTAGCTTAATATATTTTGCAGGTTTGGAGGTGATTCTTTTCTATTCTTGAAACGTCCTCATGCTTGTTCACCGCTGTGCTGTTCCTCCCCAGCCCTGGGAAGCTATGCCAAGTGAGGTTTGACGATGTTAGAACGTTCTCTCTGATGTTAGCAGCTGAGAACTCGGGGCAAGTTCCACGTAGCCGAGCCCTGCATCTTAATCCCCCTTCATGTTGGATCAGAAAGCCCGAGTCTGTTATTAGAGTGATGCTGACCAAGAGAGCCCTCTGAACAATGTTTAATTTAGGAGTCAGCTGCTCCCAACTGCCCAATTTTAGGATGTATTTAAATTTTTATATGATTTTTTTCCCCCTTGCAATAAAGCTAGTGTGTGACTAGCTCTTTCTTACTCACTGTCACGGGATTTAGTGCTGATTTGCCTGGAGCTGGCAGAGAGAGGCATGCTTGCTGCCTGAGTCCTTGCCCAGCAGTTCACGAGGCTAGTTTGGTGAATGGGATAATAAAGGGTTTGTTGTCTGCAAGTTACAGTTGAGTTCAAGCTCTTTTGTAATTGTTAGCATAAATAGTGACCAGCTGAAAAAATGACAGTAATTTAAGTTGATGTATTTTTATTTTCACGGTTGACATCAGGGACCTGCATTTAAAATTTAGCAGGTTGATTATATAGCAAAAGCACAATCCTAGGCTATCTTTCCAGGGCATCATTGTAGAGATAGGTGATGACTTTCTTCTGATGGTGTGTATGCTTTCCTACCTTGGATGGTGGAGGCTAAAGGGTTTCCCCCAGGCCTGCGGCAGCTCAGAGGGTTTTCAGAAGGCTGCAATGTGCTTAGGCCTTTATTTGCTACAGGAGAACCAGCTTTCCTGCTGAAGTGCAATTTTTCCCCTTCTGTATCCTCATAGCAATGCGTGTGTATCTTCGTTAGCAAACTCTTGATTTTATTTCATCAGTGCTTGAGAGGTAAATACTTGGTGAGGGTTTGTATTTTAATCTGTTCTCCTTAACTGTATCTGGCACAGAGTTCAGTAAATCTTTTTCAGTGAGGTTACTTAGCTATGTTCTTGTATGCTTAAGATACTTTTAGTGGGCTTTATCAAGGCAGAGGGATTCCTTACTCTCCTCCTTTTAGGACTAACTTAATGACAGTCCTGGTAAGAGATGTGTGTTAGGGCTGCAGAGATATGCTGGCATGCCTTCCGCAGATTCTTGCTGCTGACAGGAATGGAACGCCTGGCTTTAGTGGAGTGAATTCTAACTCACTCAAGGATGCTCTTCTTTTGTGTTTATAAACTGTAAGAATTTCATTATATTAAAATTTAATATAACAGGTCTTTGTGCATTTTGACTGTGGTATACACTAAGTGGGAAAAAAGCCGAATTTCCAAATGGAGCTGAGTAGCCAAATCACTGTCTTTCCATGCTTGCACTATATTAGTTCTTTGGAGTTTTCAGGAGAGTCACTCACAAATATGATTTCATTTGCTCTGTGTGGCCCATGGTGAAAGAGCAGAGGCTGTGGCCATCTTATAGAAGCTGCTCTCTTCCTGCATGAGGCCGAGAGTGAGTATAACCAGTATAATCAATATTATCAAGAAGCTTTAAGAGCTTCTTGAACATACTTTCTAAAATATTTACAAACACATAAATCCTAATTTCCAGCATCTATCCACTTTCTATTCTTTGCCCAAATGTACATTTTGAGTCAGTGTTACTGTATTGTGAAATACTGCTTTATTACTTGATTTTTTCTTTTTTTCCTTTGAGACAGGGTCTCACTAGGTAGTTCAGGCTGGCCCTGAACTTGCTATGTATCCTAGGCTGACTTCAAAGTCACAGTGATGCTCTTGCTTCAGCCTCCTGAGTGTTGGAGTTATAGGCATAAGCCACCTTACTCGGCCACATGCTTTTTTTTTTTTTAAACAACTAATATATCATGAAAAATTTCTGTGTTAATAAAGTTTTTGTGGAAAGCCTTATTAAAGGCTACCTGACATGTAACAGATTTCTAAATTATGAGAACAGCTTTGTTAGTTTGAAGGCATATAGAACTAGTTTTGTTGTTGAACATGGGGATGCCTTATCTCACAATGATGAATCCTGTGCAGAATAAAGAGGGCATGAGGAAGAAAGGGAAATGGGCTCAATTAGACCTTGCTGTACATCCTATGATGTTGTGGTGCTGGGGAGAAAATAACCATAGGGCTGTGGTTCTTTAGTATGTCAGTACCACCATACTCTGGGGGCTTGTTAACAATGTATAGTGTTGGCCTCATCCAGTCCTATTGAATGTGTGGAGCTGCTGCCTGGTGACTTGATTGAGAATCAAGCCTTTTGGGTGATTCCAGTGTGGATTCGAGTTTGAGCACCATTGCTGTTGGGTTAGGCCAAGTTAAATATACCTGATGATAATACAGTTTATTTCTTAGTTGAAATATTGTAATTCACAAAAAGATATCTTGCTGTACCTGCAACTAGTACAGAAAGCAAGCTAGTACAGGACTGGGAGAACTCCCTGCGATGTTGAGGAAGCTGGGAAGGTAAGGCCTAAGACCAGGAAGGTAGATGATTATAACTGGCAGCATTGCCAGCTATCCCACAAGAGCTCTCAGATCCCACCAGCCAGCAGTTCAGTTTTCAGTTATTGCCTCCTGTACAGAAGGCACTACTAAAGATATAGACCAAAGTAACCTAGTGAATGGATTGAAAGGAGTTAGAAATAAAAGACAGAAGTGTTGGCTTTAGACTATTTTCTTACTGGGTGGTGCCACAGCAACTCTTGTGTAGATAATATATTTGTCAACAAAGAACACAAGATATGTGCTCTTCTATGAAAAGATCTTGTTTACTGTTCTACTCAACTTAGGCAGCCAAATATATCCCTGGTTTTGAATTTAGAGTCAGCCCTGTATTTTGCTTGATCCGAAATTCTGGGTTCCTGGTGACTTTCCGAGTTGGTTGCTTCACATACATGTGCATGCATTGTTTACTGGATTAAACCTTTTCCTGAGATTAGGCTCAAGCTACAGCAGCTGTTGAGCACTCCAGCTGTGGAGCCCCCTGAAGAGCAAGCAGACATGTTCCTATTTGCTCCAGTTGTACCACTTAGCTTATATATTTTCTTTTTCAAATCTTTTGACAGAGATAAAAAGCTTCAGATGTCAGTTTCTGAGGCCTTTTTCAATCAGTCTCCATGATAATGCAGACCGTTCTGTTTACTTATTACTTGTAGACAACCCAGGTACTTGATGTTGGCCTTTGCTTAGCAGCCCTGGTCTGTTCCAGGAGGTAGATAGGTACAGGGGCCCTCACCTGCTGGCCTACTTCAGAAAGATGTTTCTTTCTTTGTTCCTCCAGGATTTGGTCATGAATGCAAAGTACTGTAGGGCGGAGTCAAGTTACACAGTAAGGATTTGAGCATAACTTTTGACTTTTCTCCCTAATTTTTGCTTTGTACATCTTGCAAAATATACAAAATGAAAATTCAGCCAGTGTTTTTAGTGACTACATAATGTATTAATTTGAAATACACTCATCATGGAACCAAAATTTATATACCCATGACTTTTTTTCATAAGCTTTCTTACCATTGAATTATATATTTATTTATTTTTTCTTTTTGAATTAAAATGGTGTGGAAGCACATGAGGACCCCCCCAAACTTGTGAAGGGGGCATTGCCCACGACTCTGTGCCTCATGTTTCTGGCGTCCCTTTTCTGTGGTCTTCAAAGCCTGTGTTTCACTTATCTTTTCATCTCATCCTTAGTGTGTTTCCACTACCAGTGTGCTTTTGACATGCACTGGCCCTGCGCACAGTTCCTTAGGAGAACCATTAAGACTTGGTTGGAGATGAAATGCTACCTACTGTGTTAGCCTGAATGGAAACTAATTTACCTTCTCCTTAAGCCTTTGCAGCCATCCCCAGTAAAGATCAGAAGAGAGATGTTTAGGGTCAAAGCCAGTCTTGTCTTTTGTTGTTCTCTACTGTTTGTTACCTCTTGTGTCACTTTAACCCTTTTCTCTCTCTCTCTCTTTTCTTTTCTTTTCTTTTCTTTTTTAGTGGAACCGGGGATTGAACTCAGGCCCTTGTGCTTGCCAGGGAAGTGCTTATTCTGCTGAGCCATCTCCCTGGCTCTTATTTTTTTCCTTCCTTCTTCTTCTTCTTCTTCTTTTTTTTTTTTTTTCATCTTTTACTTTGTTCAGCTGCTTTGTAAGCTCCCTAAGGACCATGACCACATGCCATACCTGTCAGCCCCTTCCTCTCAGTGCATTGAATATTCTCCTACACAACAATTGTTCAGGGATATTTATGCTTAGAAACTGAGAATTGGAAAAAAAGAGAAAGTGAATGTAAATATTAAAATCATTGGGCTAAAGTGGGGTAATGATCTTAAGTACTTTTAGAAAAGTACAGTATGGAATATAAAGTGAGAATGATTAAGCTTCTTGAGGTCTAATTCACTATCTTTATCCTGCTGTATCCACTCTCTAACAGTTTTTGTCTGTTCTTAAATACTTATGTAAATGAACTAATCTTAGCATTCCCACTCTGAGTTAAAAGTTGCTCACTGGGCAAATGGCATTTGGAACATGAGTTTTATCTTTATATGAAAAAAGACATTTCAAATGTAATTCTAAGTCAATACTAGGTATTTAATCAGATGGACCTCAACTACAGAATAGTTAAGCCTGTGCTTGGAGCAGCATTTTTGTTGCTGGCTAACAGAGGGTGTTTTTTTTTCTTTTTTCTTTTGGAGGGAAAAGGGGACAGGGGAGGAGGAGCAGAGACACTTCAGGAATCTGCATGCTTGGTTTGAGCAGATTCACAGAGCCAGAAAGGGCAGCAGCTGCTTTACCAGCCCTGGCAGGTGTCTGAGGAAGGCATTACTAATGGAAATCCTAAAATAATGTCTTTTCTTAACGTGTGGCAAAGAAGATTGAAGGACATGCAGATGCAAGAGGGTATCTGCATACAAAGGAAGTTAAATTATACTAAAGGTAGAAAAAAAGCAGTCAGCTTTGGTATTTGGAAGAAACAACTGTACGTGTTTAGGCTTGTTAAGTAAGATTTGTGGGAGGCCATGGATGGGATTGGCACATGAACTTGGCCTAGCGGACCTAACCAATATAGAATTTAATCCAGAAACAGCTTTGGCTGGCTGCAAGAGACCCTGTAATCAATTAACTAGTTGGGCTGTAACCACTGGGCTGGCTGATTGACAAAGCTGTAGCCAGTTAAGTTGTTTTTTATGTCTCAGTTTGGTAAAACAGACAAATTCTGTGAGATCATATTAGTTGGAATTCTAGAAACTGGCCCAACTCTCATTTGTCTTTTTGTTTAAGTTTTGTTTTTCTCTTTTCACACAAAACTTACTAGATTTGAATGATTTAAGGAATTTTTCTGTTTGAGATGGATTCTTACCAAAAGGAATTTAAAGAGACCTTAGTAGAAGCTTTAGTCCTATGTTTTAAATTATAAAGTAATGATTTGTTTTTGGGGTTGTGCCAACCTATTATTGTGTTTCAACAACAACAAAAAGAAAACATTTGTTGGGTGCTTCTTGTTTAAACTTTGACATTCTACTGCATTTATCTCTATCTTATCACAGCCCCGTGAAACAGGTGTAGTTTCTACCTACTTTGAGAGACAGCAGAGAATTGAGGCTGTCCAAGGGCACGGTAAATCTAGACAACTTGCAGGGTCAGAGAAGTGGATCTTACCCCAGGGTTAAGAAGTACAGTAGAACAAGTTCATAACCATGTGCACTTATTATATTTCTCTTTCCTATTTGTGACTCACAATCCAAACAAGCTACATGTATGTTATAGTATGTGTATATTGTTCATAAACAATAAGTGATACATTGTATCAGATGGCCTTGCTCTAATGTGGCATTCATCAGTGACCCTTAGGTTTGAGTGTTTGTCTCCATACACTAAATATAAGTATCTTGAATTTTAAGACTTTAATTTCCAAGCACTTGGGTCTCCTTGGAATCAATTATCAGGACCAGTTAGCTCCAAGATAACTTCATAAATATATAGGTGCAACTTGAAGTCTCACAAAGTTGTAAGAGCACTCAACTATAAAGCATGACAAATTTGAGATATTTGTAGGAAAATGGATGTACCTGAGAAACACAGTGTTGAGTGAAAATAAGCCAGACACTCAAGCTTAAATACTGTACATATCTCTCATTTGAGTGAGGCAAGAACAAAGAAGGAAGATGATAAAGGAGGAATAGAAGGGGACAAGGGGATGGATCTCTTATAGTAGGAAAGCAGTCTAAGGGAACAAGGACAAGGGGTGAGGAGGAGGGAAGGGGAAATAAGAATAAAGATGTGCCACGTAAGGAACCTACACACTTCAGTGAATGTGAATACTGTGTGTCATAACATGAACTAAGACAAGTAGTAGTAAGAAGTGTGAAAGAGGATGGAGGATTCAGAGGAGGAATGGGGAGAGGAAGGGAAGCGAAAGGGGATTAGAAAAGAAGCTGTAATATGTAGATGTAACCATTCCCAAGGTGATTGTAAACTGCATGAATTGTACTACTAATAAAAAACAAGTAAAGCAAGAAACATTCCAGTAGATGCAAGGAAAAGCCATAAAGTTTAATAAAACAACAAAATCTTTGGTAAGTGCAAGGGCCTGAGCTCAATCCCCAGTTCTGGAAAAAAAAAATCTTTGCTATTAGAAAAATATACAGTAAAAAAAATCATTTGGTCCAACCAGATCAAGTGTAGAAACCTTATGTAAATATGTTCTAGCAATGTGTAACTCTGATAATAAAGAACAGTGGTGTGTAATTTTGATTCAAAATATTTTTAGTGGAGCTACACCCAAGTTGTGCAAAAAAGTATATTTAGCTGGTGCTGTGAAGGTGATTTATTTAATGCAGTAGTAACACTGTAGCTGAAACTACAGGGCATATGCAAAATGCAGTTTTAATTTTAGTGATAGTATTGTCCTCAGTGTAGCTCACCCATCCCATCTATATCTGAAGGGCAGAGATCCCATTAGTGAGTAGGTGACCCTGCTCAGACTAAGATTGCTGTTTTAGTGCAGTGCAGTGTGGCTGTTGCACAACCTGGGTGAGGCCGGGCCCTAGATTCGGCTGGCCTCGGCTGGGATCTGATGGCCCATGGTGCACCCTTGTTCTGTCGTGCCCCTTTATCAGCCCTCACACTAGATCCGGAACACATGGCGTGCATGCGGTTCATGCCTGCTGTTCATAGAAGGAACCCACAACCAGTGAGTCCATTCTTAGGGTCATTGTGTGGGCAGTAGTGTTGCAGGACCACAGCTGTTGTTTTGGGCCCTGTTGTGCAGGTGAAATCTAGTTAAGTAAAACCGGGGGAACTCCTGTGGAGGGATTGAGTTCCAGGCCCAGAGCTCAGCCTTCTGTTTTGTGTTTCTTTTTGTAGTGTGCTGAGGAAGAGATCAAAGAGCCTCAGAGTAGGAGGTGACTATGGTTGAGGTCAGGGTGGTTTCAGGTGGGGAATGAGCTGGGCTGTGCCACAAAGAACGCAGGGGCCTTGATGAGCAGCGGAGAGGCCCTTCCTGGAGTCCCCAGAAGAACCAGCCCTACTCACACTTGTCTTTAGCCTGGTCGTATCCATTTCAGATTTCTGACTTCCTGAAATGTGAGATAATAAGTTTATATGGTTAAGCCATTAAATTTGTAGTAATTTCTTTCAAGAGAAATAGAATACACTAAGGCAAATGTTTTGAAGTAAAGTTTGCCTAAAACTTCATAACAAAGTTTCATAAATGGTATACTGAAGTCTTTTGTAACTATACTGTTTTATTTAAAGAGTGGAGTTTACCATATGTGTTTTCTTTTTTCCCTTGAACTAAAGGTATAGATTTGTTACAGATGGTTGTATCTGCCACACAACCAAGGACACAGTAGTAGCGTTCTGTTTTTAACTCATGAGAGAAAAAAAAGGACACAGTACCATTGTGGTTAAGGTTAAAATGAGCTTGTTGAATTCCTAGTTGGAAGAAAAAAAATTGGAAGTTCTTTCAGTGTGTCTGTTTTTCACATATATCTGTCCTTTAAAAATTTCTTTTACATTCTGGAAAAACCCAAAAGCCAAGCCAAACTTTTTGAAGTGTTTCTGGGCAGTAGTGTGGCTTTAGCCTGGAGACAGCTACATAGGTAGAGTAGAGGCTCTGTGTCCTGCTAAGCACTTGAGGGCTGCTTCTTCTAATGGCTTTGTGTGTACAGTTGTTCTCAAAGAAGCCACTGGAGTTGTACTTGGACTGCTGATTATCTGTAAGTGATTTGCTTCTAAAATAATTCCATAGTTTGAGCCTGTATTTGAGCAAGTTTTTTAATATAGTTGTATAAAAGTTAACAAACACATAATGCTTAAAAATTTGTATTCTGTACTCAATGCCTACAGATATGGCTTATAGGTAGGGCTTTGGAGTCAGTTATACTGTACTGAAACCCATTGTTGCCTGTGGTGTGGATGCCTGCATGGATATTTTTATGGTGGAGCCTACGTGGTCGGTCAGCGTGTCTTCTTGCTGTGTGTGAGGTATGAGCAGCAGCTGCACATCTGAGAAATGTGGGTAGGTCAGCTAATACAGCCAGGGCTGGTGTGTGATCTGTGAGGGATCTGGGGCCAGGCCACATCAGTGGATCTTTACAAGCCTACAAGTCTGCCAAGATTCAGTTTTTTTCTAATTTCAGAGTGAGGAACCTGTTTTGCAAAGAAATATTTATGAATTTGTATTAGTAAGTTATTTGAATATATATAAGAAAATGCAATTTATGTTTTAAAAACATGCATGCAGGCTGGGGAGATAGCTTAGTGGAATAAGCGCTTCCCTGGCAAGCCCAAAGCCCTGAGTTCAATCCCTGGTTCTGGAAAAAAAAAAAAAAAAAAAAAAGCATGAACACTTACTCTTTGGCAGACCTGTAATTTATGTGTTATAATGGAACCACTGAAAACATGTGTGTTACTTGTGAATTTCATATATAAAGTAAATTCCAGAAGATTTTGAAACAGTGTTTTATTTTTTAAAGCCTTAGATCCCAGCACAGTGTTGGTTCTACCTCTGTGCTGGTGCTTGTGTGCCAGGATACAGTTGTTACTTAAATTATAATGTGTGCCATGCTTGAAAGCAAAGTCAGTTGTGTTAGTGGACTGAGGGTGAACTCACACAGCATGAGAGGACTTACCTGGGGAAGGCAGGTGCCTCTGGCTCCCTGGCTGGAATTTGTGGTTTCTGAGCTTCTTCCTTTACAAGGATTGAGGAGCAGAATCAGGAGGAGGGAGCTCTGTTTCCTCTGCCCTCAGAGAAATGGCTGTAGGTCCTCATATTGGAAGCTGAGAGTGGCATGGAGGTGATGTGTTTGCAGAGGTGGCATGTGAGTCACAGAACCTTGTCATCTGTAGTCCTGTACCTTGATGGCAGAGGGATCATTGAAGAATTTCTATCAGAAGTGAAAAAACTAGATTTGTACTTCAGTGCTTAGTATGCTGCATCTGTGGTATGGGTTGCACTGAAACAATACTTTATGAGGTTGGCTCAGTTTCTACCTCCATTTTACATTTGAGAAATCTGAGGGCTCCATCACTTTAAGATTCAGCAGCTGTTCAGCACTAGTATCTCAGTGTGGGCCATCAGAGCCACATTTTTATCAGCCTCAATGTTTATAGTTAGCTTGCCTGCACAGCATAGGCCAGAGGCAGGATCCTGATGTAATTAAGATAACTACAGTAGTAGTGTAGTGGAATAAAACTACATGAAGCATACACAAAACAGTGATAGCTGTGCAGTGAGGGATGAAGAGAAGGAGTCTGAGATGGAATGAGCCTTGGTGGACAAGCTGAAGAGGGTGGGAGTGTTGACTGTGTTGAGCTTGATGGCTGTTATTTGGGTGAAAAGTGGTATCAGAGGAAACTCATTTTGCAAAGCATACATAGCCACATGACAGGTGACATCCAGAAGACATGCTTGGAAATGATAAGAGCCTATGAGAGGAAATTCTGTGAATGGAAATGCATGTGTAAGGGTGAATTTGAGAAGCAATGAAAAAGTGTAAAAGCTTGGGGCTGGTTGTCTTCATTGAATTCAGCCACCAAAGAACCTTAGGTGGCTGCAGGGAGAACACATTAAAAGGTTTGTCAGGTGAGTAGCAAATCTGGCTACTAATGGTCAATCAGCTTTACCAAAATGTAGAAGGGATTAGAAAGATCTATTTTTAATCCAGATAAATTCAATCCCAAGCCTTTTGTGAACCAGGCATTATGTCTTCCATTTCTTGAGGTAATTTTTAAAAAATTTTTCCATAATTTTATTGAAAAACAAATAGCAATGAGACAGTTTCAAATCAAATTGGTAGG